>WOXC01003816.1:600000-872500 GCA_011680675.1 Gymnobelideus leadbeateri
GAGCTTGTGCTCAAACCCCACCCTGAAATATTGTTCTCTGTTTTCTGTGTTTATTGTGTGCTATCTTTGTTATATTGTTGTAAAATTCTGTTGACACCAGTTATTCCTAATATACTTTTGCCAAGTAAGGGACATGAAAGATCTTGGGGCCGAATGTAAGGGTTATGGGATTTAAAGATCTTCCATGTCCCATTGGACTTGCTGACATAGCAGGAAGGGGCGGGGCAAGAGTAAGAGGAAAAAAAAGCTAGAGTTCCGTTGGGGACTGTTGGGGACTGTTGGTGGCCACAGCAACAGCAGCAGCAGCAGCCAAGGTAGAGGTGGAGGCCCAAATCTCTTTTTTAAGCCAGCCAGAATTTCTGCTAAGGACTTTTGTTGGGGACTGCCAGGGAACAGAACTTCGGAGGGCCGGAGCTGTTGTGAGCACGCTTCCTGGACGATGAGCAGTTGCTGAGAGTCGGGAGAGAAGGACCTTTGCCTGAAGTAGCCTGTTCTGTTTTGAAGGCTTAAGAATGTGGTTGTTTACTATGTTAACTATTTGTGCCAATTTCGTGACTGCCCTGATGGCTTTGACTTTCTGGTTTTGGGACTCGGTTATTTGGTATTTTAATAAATTCTCTGGCTTTATCCCCCATATAGAGAGACTGATATATTTTGTGATTAATAACCACATAAGCCTATTTATAATTGCCATAGGCATAGTGAATATTGCATTGTTAATACAATTCTCAAAGAGGAAGTAAGGCTTGAAACACATTTGTAATACCCAGTAACTTCCTCTTTTTACTTAATTCTAAAAGACACTTCATCTTAAGAGTAAAATTGACCTTTTTGAAAGATGTGTATGCTAAATTTTAATTAAATTCTAAAGTACTGTAGCCTAGGATCAAGTTTCACCCAATTTCTCATAATCAAGACCTTTTAAAACTTCTAAGTCTTTTGAGGGTGTCTTGTGGGGGATTAATAAGAAATTTTTAAGAAAATACTTTCCCTTGTGGACCCTTTAAGACATGGGTGAGCCCTTGAGAGACTAATAGTCTCAGTAGGAACCCTTAGTATGTTATTATTTTTTCCTTAAAATATATCATGCAGTCTGTGACTGACAATACTTTCTTTTTTCCCCAGGGAACCCAAAGATACTGTCTCTTTTAGATAGGAGACGAGGAATAATAGGAAACTTTTAAGAAAATATTAACTACCCTTTGGAATCTGCTCCTTCTATCAACAAGTAGGAGGGCTGCTTTAAAGAGTACAGTTGACTTAGTGGAAATCCTACTCTCTCCTGAGGAAAAGACAGCCATCCTAAGAGCTACAAATAAACGTGGCCCAGAGTGTCTTCCTAAAGTGACCCTTACAAGACCCACAATGGAATTGTAACCAGCCAGCCGATTATGCCAGGCTATTACTAGCCAAGGATTTTTTAATCAGGGAAATGATGTTCTGCACCGGCTACCCCCCAAACTGGAACCAATTTCAAGAGATCTCACTAGACGAAAAAGGAACCCGGGATATTTCGACCTTTGTTAATCATCCCCAACCAGAGATTAAGTGCCCCGGTTGGTCTGAAAATGACATAGACGAGCTAAGAAAAAACATTGCCCAGTATGTTCATGAAGAAAGAAATAAAGAAATGGAACCAAAACCGCAGACTATTCCGGTCCTCACTCCTGTTCAGAAGCTCTCAGAGTACAAATGTTTTTTTTGCCATCAAAAGGGCCATCTCATCGGTCAATGTAGGAAGCAGAAGGAAGCACGATTTAAGGAAAAGGATCAAATGGCAGCGGTATAATGCTAAGAAGGGTGGAGAGATAGGAGCCACTCATACATGCTGGCCTTCACCTCTCCTTTAATGGTGAACCACACGTAGAACTTGTATCTCCTTGTATCACTGTTAGATACAGGAGCTTCTAATTAGGGGTTTGATGGGACTTTGGGAGTATTGAGAGAAAGAAAATTGGGATCTTTTTCAAGCAAGACAGGTAGGATGACTTTTACTTGGGAAATACTTATAGCATTAACTTGTTTAAACATAACATATCAAAACCCTTGGAGGATCATTAAAGGGTGCATTATAGAGAGGGTATAGACATTTACCTAATTATACTTTGGAGTGCTGCAAAGCGGCTTTGTTCTTCCCATTCATCCAGAAACTCTTGTCCTGTTTGCCTTTCTACGAGAGAGGACAAACTCCTCCCCACGAGGTGAAAGGCAAGGCAGACCTCAGGTTTTGTCTGATTTCCCTTCCACCCACCGGCCTTTGAGACCGAACTGGGCCGCTCTAATTCCAGCAGAGGCAAGACCTGTCTCTTTTTTCACATCAGCCACCTATCTCCAACGACCGAGGATAATAGGACAGACGCCCCAGTTTGAAATAAAACAGGTCTCTGGGGTCTGGGTGACTGCGAAAAGCAAGCTATTCAGGGCCCGTTAGAGTCAATCCCCCGACCAGACAAGAAAGAAGGGCATCGTTGTTTCCAGTCTGCAGACCCAAATTCTCTTTTCAAACTCGAATCTTACACATGTTGACATTTTTTCTCTTATTTCTGGCTTTTCTTCACCACGCAGGGCGAAACGTTTGCATATAGCCATGAACGACTTAGAAAACGTTGGAGGGCAGGAGGGCAACTGCCATGTAATTTACCAATTAAATGTTTTCAACTTGCAATTTAAAGGTATCTTTATAAATGCTTGACTTCCGAGATTGTGCTGTGGGCTCGCTTTCACTTTAAAACGTCTCTGAAATTGTTTCCAGCTCAGTAGGCTTTGGAGGGGAAGTAAGTGCCTTTGCGTTTTACTCTGCTTTGGAGCTGAAAGCTGCCAGTCTGTCAGCCGGCCAGCTAGTACTTGGCAGCTGTCCTATGGCTGTCTTTCCTGGCTATACATAGAGAACAACTTGGAAGTAGATAGTTTCATTCTCATGCTCGCTTAAAACATTCTCTGGAAAGAGACTAGTTGGAATCTGAAAGAAACAGGCCAGTTAGAAGGATTTAAAGCTTAAGAAAGTTGCAGTCTGTTTATACTAACAGTGTGAATAAAGGGTTTTGAAGATAACCAGTTTTGGGGAGTTTTAAAAAGACAGATTAAATGAAAAAGCAGCTTAAAGCCTCTTTTACTCAACACCAAATTCCTCAGCTGTTAACTGTTTGAGCCACAGCGTCAGAACTCGAGAAAATCCTACTATCAAAGGGAGGGAGGCTTTTTCCCCCACTCTATTTTGAAGCAACATTTTGTGTCAGCAGCAAGCCCAAACAAACAAAAACCTTAGTGTATTTCATTAATAACAACATTGTACAACTTATACAAACAACAAAATGAAAGAGGGAGAGTCTAACATCAGTCAGGCTTTACAGTATTGTATGATGATCAGCTATGAATGATACATTCTCAGCAATACAATGATCCAAGACAATTTCAAAGGATCTATGTTAAAAAAAAATGCTGTCTACTCCAGAGAAAGAACTGAAAGTCTGAATGCAGATTGAAGCCTATTTGTTTGTTTTTTAAACTTTATTATTCTTGGGGATTTTTTTTTTTGGTCTGTATTTTCTTTTGTAATGTGGCTAATATGGAAATGTTTTGCATGACTGCACAAGTACAAGTTGTATAATATTGCTTGCCTTCTCAAGGAGGGAGGAGAGGAAGGGAAGGAAATGAAACTCAAACTTAAAAAAAAAGAATGTTAATTTTTGTTTACGTGTAATTGAGATAAAATAAAAATTAAATGTAAAAAAAAAAGAAATGAGTAGGCTTTAATCTAAACTAGACTTCAATATTGAGGATGAGAATGTGGTGTTTTCAGGAGCAGTCTTCCACCCCCTGAGAGTAAAACTACAAAGGATAGCAATGTCTTGGGAAAATGTGAAATCAATCTTTGATGATCTTAAAGAAGCTAAGAGAAACTTAAAGGCTGACAAGCCTCACTGCCTGATTTTGGGACCTTCTGTCTCCTAATACTCTCCTCTCAGGTGTGTTGCATAAATACATAACTCTAACATCCCTAGCATTATGTTATTGTTAACTGTTGTTCTCTTTACCTTCCCTAGACTTTCTTCCTGAGGAAGTCACAGGCTCTCAGCAGCCCTGCTAACAGCATAAGGGACTGCAGTTTGAGGAAGTAAGGTCATACTACAGCAGAGTGAGACAAAACACCTTCTGTGTGGACAAAAGTCCTCCAGCTATCAGCCCTCCAGCTCTGCCTGTGGTCCAACTGTGTAGCCCTTTCTTGACTGTCCTCTAGACTGGGAAACGGAGGGGATGTGACAAGTTCTTTGTCATCTCTGTTTCCTGATCTCCATGAGTAATTCGAAATATCCACCCCATGGTTGTTGTAAAGCTCCACTGTTTGCAATTTGCCATGCAGATTTTTGTTGTGTCTTTAATAAACTGGGACTAGCAGTAATTCTTTCCCACAACATATAGGTTGTGAGATTGAAAGCCACTCATGTTGGAATAAATGGTTACTTTCAAATTGGCTAAGTTGCTATAATTTGATGAATATAAATTTTGTATCTTATGAATTAGATAGCTAAAAGAGTGAAATTGTTTAAAAACTGTTAAATATTCAGTGGGTTATATTTTAATAATAATACTGTCACTGTTAATGATAAAGTCATACGATTTTATCTGCTCCCTTCTTCCCCAAACAACATCTTTTATGGATTGATAAAGGCCTAGAGACTCATAGAAGGAAGTCCTCTATAGGTAATGCAAAGTACCAGATAGGACAATCCCCTGCTGAGGTACAAGGGTGACAACAATGGGGAAAGGGTTGAGATGGTTTTTGCAGGCAAAAACATCATTATGGTAGGATACAGCATTTTTGCAGGCAATACAGAGCAGCATTGACTTGTTCTGAGAGTCCAAATAAGGAGCAGGTGTTGGCACATGGAAAAAGTGAAATTTACAGGTCCTCCAGGTAATACAGTGATCAAATGCCTTAGTACATTAGTAGTCAATTCCCAATGTCTGTTTAATCTCTGGTTGACTTTCAGATGTCTGAGGTACTCCTGTGGTCCCTGGAAACAACTTTCCATGATCCCATTCTTCAGAAGGCCTCAGTTGATGGCAGCTCTTCTAGGAAGGGCTGGTAACTTGCAGAGGTTCCTGAATGTTTCTGCCATAATCCTTTTTTACAAAACAGATCTTAATATAATATATTAACTAGTTGAGATGGAGAACAATGGAACATCAAATTAGGAACCCATACCTGAAACTTCAGAGAATTTAAGTTTTCCATGTCCTGTTTTTATATTATAGGGACCATGACTAGTTCCAACTTCCCACCCTACCTGATGGTCACACACACACACACACACACACACACACACACACACACACACACACACACGACAACTACAAAATAAGCATGGCATATAATGAAATTGCTCATCTTCCCAAAGGATTCTCCCCCCTTTTCAACTTTATCATCTTATTAGAAAAATCCACCTTCAACTTGTTCCCAAAGGCTATATAACTTTGGAATAATCTTTGTCTCATTGCCATCCTGCACTGAGCGCATCTAATCACTTACAAAAACATAATTTGTTCTTACTGAAATTTTTAATTTTGTTTGAGTTGCCAGAAGCACTTATTAAATTACTTTGAGGAGGGGAGGGTTCCTGTAGGGTATTGGCAGAATGTTTGGTTAAAGAGATAAATGAAGGTCAGCTTCTGAAGGTCTTTATTCTGGCAAAAGCAATAACCAAATGCCTATCCCATACAAATTAGGCTAGATTTCCCTTAAAAGGTATTAAAACCATTCTACAGACTTGAATGGCTCAAAAGACTAAAGACTTAGGACATATCTCTTGTTGTCCTGAGCATCCAGGAGGAACTCTAATCACTTTTCTGATAATTGGTTAGTGGAAAATAATAACAATAGCTAATTTTATATAGCACTTACTATTTGCCAGGCATTGTACTAAATGCTATGCAGGTATTATCTCATTTGAGCTTTACAACAACTATTTTACAAAAGAGGAAAGTGAGGCAAACAAAGGTTGGTTTAAGTGACTTGCTTAGGGTCACCCAGCTAGTAAGTTTCAGAGGTTAGATTTGAACTCAGGAAGATGAATCTTTCTGACCTCAGGCCCAGTACTCTATTTGCTGCACCACTTTAGCACATACAATGTGCTGTACAGTATATGATGTGGGACATATACAATAATACAGTTAAGTGCATAAACACATATATTGTATGTAGATTATGTATATTTTTCATTTGTAAATTTCAGCTTTGATTAATCACATGGATTGTTCTATAGTTTCTCATAAATATCTTTTGGGTAAGAGTTCTTGTTTTTACCTTATAGAAATTCACTTTGTATATATTGTGTATTGTATTATCAATATTGAGGGTTTTCATGAAATTGCTTCATTTGCAGATAAAGAACCTTACAAAAAAATCTGTAATTGATCAATGAAATCTTAAATGGAATTATGAGCACTGGGTTAAGTGTTTTACAAATATTATCTTATTTGATTTATGATAAACCATGCCCTCCCCCAATCCTTCTATTTCTATAGAGGGCACTATCATCTTTATGCTTGCCAGGTATGAACCCCATCATCCTTGACTTTTCCCTCTCCATCCCCATCTCCATCTAATCACTTGCCAAGTCCTGTTCTTTCCACTCACCTCCTTGTACTTCTGGCCTTCATCTCTTCTTTTTCTCCACAATCCCACCTTCATTTGGACCTCCCCACCCCCATCCCAACACTTCTTTTTTGGAGTTATTACAACAGTCTTTTTTATTGGCCTCCCAGCCTCTCCTTTTACTGATCAACTCTTCATAAAATCTTTTGAAGACCTGACCATGTCACTGCCCAACTGTAGCAGCAAGCACCCCAATATCCCCAGGGTGACTGCCAACACAGGTTCTTAGATCTGCTTTTCAAAAGGAAAGCAACTCAAAATGGGTTAACAAGCTTACTTTAATCAAACAAATGTATATTACCTAGTTCAGGGGAAAAGGGTCAGCACCCCGGACTTCAGAATATACAGACAGATCAAATAGACAGGCTTCCAAACTGTCCAACCATTACATCAATACCAAATCACAGTTACCAGAGAGGGAAGCATCAACATCTGGGTTTTCAAAGCCGGGGGGGCTCTCAACAGCGGCTTCCCAGAGTCTCATCTAGTCAAATCACACAACACTTCTCAAAGTGAGCCCAAAAGCAAAGCCTCTCCTCAGGGTTTATATAGCCTCCTGGCTCAGAGATTGTAACAACCTCCTTGACCCACTGCCCAATCACAAAGTATCAAGGTGTGGGCTTTCCTGAAAAACAAGCCTCCCACCACAGACTCCAGGTGCACTTAAGCTAGGGGCGGGGAATATCTTTAAATTTGCATTTCCATTACACCAACTCAAAAAACTTCAGTGCCTCTATTATTGTCTAGAGGCAGCTAGGTAGTACAACGGATAGAGACCTATATTTGGAATTAAAGGAAGATCTGAGTTTAAATTTGTCTTCAGACTCTTACTAGCTTGTGACACTGGGTGAGTCACTTAATCTTTGTCTGCCTAAGTTTTCTTGCCTCTAAATGAGGATAAGAATAACACCTATCTCCCAGGCCTGTTGTGAGTAGCAAATGAGATAATAATTGTAAAGCACTTTGCAAACTGAAATGTTAGCTATTATTAGATATTTAGTATGTCAAAGTTCCGGCATAGCATTGGCCCACCAAAAGCATGCCTAAAAGCAGCATCATTGCCAAGTGAGTCTCTACCTTGGTGTCTCAAGGGTCATTCCCAAAGTTTGCTCCTTGCTCCTCAGGACGCTAATCCTGCACTGGCTTCAAAACCCAGCCTGGATTCTGACTCTCAAAAGTCTTGCTTTCTCAGTCCTTGACATTCACAGACTGAGGGATTCGGCTTCTTCTAGCTACCATATAAAACCATGGACAAAAAGGCACAGGAGTCTATCTTTTATCAGGAGGCTTGTGGCCTCAGAGTAGGGGATGAGGTCCTGAGGCCCTCCCCTTTACCTCATAGTCTCATGATTTCACTAGATGCCATGAGTGAAGGAAGGAATTCTTTTACTCCTCTCTGACTTTTATGTAGCCACAATGTCTGGAGTTGACTCAGATGGCCAGTGTTCCAGCTATTCAGTCAATGGAAAAGGTTACCCCCCAACCAGAAGCAGTTACAGAATGTCCACCCATGCTCAGATCTGTCCAAGGCACTTCCATCACAATTCATCTGGAAGCAGCACTCTAGCATTTGTCCAAGAGATCTCATCTTAGCAAAGGAATGAGGTCTGCATATGTGCCAGCCCCTCATTACACATGCATTTTTAATAGCTTTGCCCTGAATTGACATGATTCCTATCATCTGAGCTAGGGACATTTAACATAGTCCAAATCCATGAGATACATGGTGGTTCATAGCTATACTATATTACCAATGATTACTTTCACACAAGAAGGGACTTAAAGATTCGGGATATATATGACTAGAAAAATAAATAATAAGCCAGTTAAAAGGGTAGAGTGGGAGATAATATGTGGACAGACCTAGTCAACAGGATGTTGAAAGACCTAGGGGAAAGTTATGAGAGGGTATAAATAAGAATCCACAGGATGAGATGGTGAGGGGGAGTTTCAATGTTCAGTAGTAGATGGATTGCCCACATAGATAAGGTCATGGATCATCTAAGGAGTGAGTAATTTGTAATTTAAACACTTAAATTTAACATGCATTATTTATTATGTAATTCACTAGTTAAGAGCTGAGTTAAGAAGCAGGAAGTTGTTCTGAATTTCTCAAAAATCCTTTAATCCTGAAAGAGGCAAAGGTCATAAAACTACCAAATTAGGGAGAGGCTGAAGTTGAATGGTTTCTAAATCGAGAGTAAAGCAAGCTGGTTGCCATCTGGTGTGCAAAGTGAGAAACTGGCTTTCAGTCTCCTATGTGATGATCTGACATAAAAATTAGTTATATGTCACATTTCTCAGTGGGAATCTCTCACGTCAACTAAAAAAAAAAACAATGCTTCTTCAAGAGTACCTACTTATTATTTAAAATTTAAATATGAATTTAAGCTATGAGATTTTGGCCAAGAGCTTACTTTATGAATTATCATAACCTCACATAATTTAAAAATCTATGAAGAATTTAACTTCAAACTTTTTGCTAAAGAAAAAAAATCCCAATACTCTGTGTTTTAGATACCTACCTGCCAAAAATAACTCTGTTAATTTAGATTAGACTAATTCTAAACTTTTCTACTTAAAAGGAGAGAGGTCAGAGTTACTCTCCATGGTCTGAAAATCTCTCTTTGTTTAATGTGGAGATGAAATTTAAATCTATAGCCTAAACACACTCTACCACAACCAACCCTCACCCCAAAATGTCCCCAAATTACTCTTAGGGTTATCAAATTACTATTGGGGTCTTTAGGTAACCTATAAAAGGCTGGGGTTATCAGCCTTTAGATTTTTTGAATGGATACAGTATGTAGGCCATGTAAGCTATGGGCTCATTCTCCCAGCTTTCATTCTAATTTAGGTCCTTCTAAACAAGAGTTGTTCCCCACAGAGGTCCAGAAATAATCTTGAGGGGGTAGAGGAAGCTAGGGAGACTAGAATTTAAAGTGGTATCTACCAATATTCTACCAACCGAATTCACTTCTGTGTGTGGCAAAGCTGATGTTCCATGGCTTTTCTCTGTTGCTAGAATGAACTATTCCTCTTTCAGAAAACTGTGGCTGGTAGAGCCCTCTGATTAGCTGGGCACAGAATCTCAGCTGGACAAATCAACATGCATGGATCAGGCAGATCACTTGGCTTGCAGCAGCCAAGTCTGCAGAAATAAGAGAACTCAGGAGCCAAGTGACCTGCTTGGCCCAACTAGCACCATATTGACCTGTCCAGATGTATACTTATGAGTTATTTAGGAGATCTATTTAACGACCAATGAAGGCAATGATAACCCACTTTTATATAGCAAATTGTCACGGGATAGCCATAGCCCATGATTTTTTCTCGTTTGTATTCTGTCTCAAGCAAAGAGTGTGTTTTATTTTGACGTTTTCTCTCCCATTACACTGAATTTCTTGAGAGCAGGGACTTTCTTTTACCTTTCTTTGTCTCCCCAGGGCTTACCATAGTGCCTGGTGCATAAGCCTTTAATAAATACTTGTCAATTATTTAAGTTTTAAAGCATTTTGATGTGGGTGGGTATTTTGCACTTCTGATTAATCTTTCTTTGATGTGCGTTGGTATTTTTTATTATTATAGCATCCCATAACCTTTGGTGGCACACTAATTAGGAAACAATACAGCTTGCTGTTTGACTTTATTCATTCAACTTCTATACAAAGGCATAAACTGAAACTTACCAGCGTGAAACCAACATCTTCACCACTTTCACCTTGACCGCTCATCCTTTCTGTCAATTATTTTTAAGGATAAAGCAGTCCCTTCTTGCATTCATTTTTAAAAGTGCGAATATTTCATAAAGCTCAAATTAAAAGGAACTAATTAGAATCATCGAAAATTTTGCAAACACAGACTACCGTATTTGGGAAGCAAAGGTACCAGATCCAAACTCCTCATTGTCCAGGGCTTGAGTAGCGACAAAGATGGGAGATATCCCAGCGTCCTAGTTTTTAGAGCAGCTATGAAGAAATCTTCTATTTTCTAACGACTGTTGAACTCTATAAATAACAGAAAAATTGGGACCATAAACAGAGAATGACATCTTTCAGGATTAGCTTGATATAGAATTATGAAGGCCTTCAGACGGAAGTGCGTTGGTGGTATAGTGGTTAGCATAGCTGCCTTCCAAGCAGTTGACCCGGGTTCGATTCCCGGCCAACGCATGTTAGGTTTTTCATGGGAAAATAAATTTCTAAAATTACTATTTTTTTTTTTTAGCTTTTCAACGGCGCCCCCCACAGGTCATCCGGAGGCTTCTCGAACCTCAGTTTCGCTTTCACTGTAGGGACGAACCGACGTGGACAGATGCCGGTTACTCCACCCTCTCTCTACTATCAGTACTCTCGTCTTCTCCCACTGACTGGGCCTGAAGTTCCCTCGTAGTTCATTCCCAGCATTAAGAGGTGAGAAAATGGATTTGGAAATTGTTGACGGATTCACTTAGCCAGCGGAACCCGCGGGGGGGGAGGGGAGCGCGTGGCGCAGGCGCAATGAAGATACCAGGTGACACCTAACCTCTCAGCATTAGCAGGAAGGAGTGAACCACCAATGAAAATGAAGGTACACCTAAAGGGTGCGTCTTGTTAACAACAATTATAGAGCAATAGGAAGAAAGCCACATGGCGTCTTCCCTGGTGGTCTAGTGGTTAGGATTCGGCGCTCTCACCGCCGCGGCCCGGGTTCGATTCCCGGTCAGGGAAAGTGTTTTTAAAGTTTTTCATCTTTAAAAAGACTTGAGTAGAATAAAAAAGTAGTCTCTCACCAACTAGTCTCTCATTACCAGGTAGAGCTAAGCCCATTAGTCCATGGAATATCCTGTCCTTATTCTCTTCGTTCTAGGTTAACTGTCAAAAAGAGTAATCTCTAGTCGATTTCTTTCCAGAACAGAGTTTCGCTTCTTTTATTTTGGTAACTTGAGGTTAGTACCTTATTTTAGGGGGTGGAAGAGAAAATAGAGGAGTGGGGGTAGACATATATGAAGTTATGAGTTATTTAGGAAATCTACTTTACGACCAACGTAGGCAATGATAACCCACTTTATTTATATAGCAGATTGTCACGGGATAGCCATAGCCCATGATTTTTTCTTTAGAAGATAAAGTTTGTATTCTGTCTCAAGCAAAGAGTGTATTTTATTTTGACGTTTTCTCTCCCATTACACTGAATTTCTTGAGAGCAGGGACTTTATTTTACCTTTCTTTGTCTCCCCAGGGCTTACCATAGTGCCTGCATTTTAAGATAAAATCAAACTGTATTATTATTTTTTTTACAAGATCTCTCATAAAGTCAGAGTAATCGGTAAATGTTTTCGATGTAGGAACAAGATAGACAAATAAAACATTAAAATAAACCTAATAAAATAAACACCTCTCATAAATATAAAGCCAGTGCAGAAAACTCTTAGAATTCATTAGGAGAAAGTAGTAAAAACTTCATTAACGCGTTCCTCGTTAGTATAGTGGTGAGTATCCCCGCCTGTCACGCGGGAGACCGGGGTTCGATTCCCCGACGGGGAGGCGTGAGATAACCCTTTTTTTCCCCTTTAAAAAGCCCTCTGGGTTTCCCTGATCCTCTTGGAGTTTTCCAGACACCCATCGTCATCTACCCCTTTCAATGGGACCGAGTGACCTAGGTCTGGGTGTCCAGAGGTCAAGGTCATCCCCTAGTACTAACAAGGCTTGCTCTTACACGGCCTGAGCTGATTTCGAGCTGGGAAAGGGGGTCTGGCCTTAATAGGTTTATTATTGATTATACCTACTAATTTATGCATTTTATGTTTTTATTTTAACTTCCTTTTCCATTCAGAAATATTTACCTGTCCTCCAAACAGAAAGCAGAATAACACAGTCCTTATATGCATGGTTAATCAATCCATAAATCAGCAGTTGTGAAGGGCCTATGACCATGTTCAACATGTATGCCCCTATCATTCACAGATGGGTGGATGCCCTTCTTTAGAAATGCAGGTTTGCTTTCCAACCCATGGCTCCCTTTCCTGATTCCATCAAGGAATCGGGGTTCCCCGGCCTCTTTTCTCCTGGGGTCCAGGGAGATAACCCACAGACAAACCCCTATCAGAGTAAGTTGGGGGCCTCCCGGCTCTAGAGTAGAGGAGTTGCGGTATCTGCTTCCTGTCTCTTTGGCTGAGTGTCTTGACAGGTAATGGCTAGAAAAATTCGTTGAGACGGACGCAAAGCAACGGTTTAACGGTGATCCAAGGTTCTCAAGACCACAAAAGGTTTTCGATGAATTGAAGGCTTTTTTAATAAGAAAAAAGAAAGCCTCTTGCATTGGCCGGGAATCGAACCCGGGCCTCCCGCGTGGCAGGCGAGAATTCTACCACTGAACCACCAATGCAGGCGATAGATTGCTTCCCTCCAAGACTCTATTTCACCAGGGCTATATCTATGCTTTAGTGCCAATAACCTTCCAAGGTAAGTCTCTCTGAGCAACAAGGTTTTGAGACTCACTGAGTTATCTTGCCATAAAAAAAAATTTTTTTTTCAAAGAAAACATTCAGTAAGAAGCACTAAGCTTCATTTCTCCAAATATTTCACTAGCACCCTACTCGTGTTTCCTTGGTGAACAGATCTCGGGACAACGACCCAACGCGCCTCATTCTTTCTCTACTCTAGCCCACTCTTTTCCTCCCCACACCTCCTCGCTCTTCGGCACCCTGTCCTCACTTGCCACCCTCCTCTTTTGTTCCCCCTCTCCTCATCCCTCTTCTGCACCCCTTCCTCACCTCACACCCTCCTCTTTTGCTCCCTCTCTCCTATTCTCCCTCCTCTCCAGTCTTCCGAAGGGTCCTATACTAAAGGGTGGTGCCTAGAACACCTAGACTTGCCCAGATCCTTCATCCCAGGCCCCGATACCTCGCAGGGAGGAGGGGGGATATCCGGAGACATAAGGCGTAAGTCAGGCAAAGGGGGCGTATTCCTCCGTTCCCGAAATTACGAAAGTAATTAGAGTTTCTATTCCTTGGAAACTTACCCACCCAGCAAATGTCCCTCCCACGCCAGGGAAAAACTGAGGACTTTCCTGAAGTCCTAAAAACAGGTCTGCTTGTCACATACATGACACAAGTCCCAGCAATCTCTGCCTCCTCGCCCTCAGCCTGCAGCACTAACCCTAATGCTCTCTCTGTCTCTCTGTCTGTCTCTGTATGTCAGGCGCTCTTACGCCCTACACCCCCTCCCCTTCTTCTATCACCCCTTCTCCCCACTGAATGGAAGGAGTGACGATGGGAGGAAGAGAAAACATTTCGGCCAATTTAAAATATGGTGAAGGTGGCAGTTGCAAATGTAAAATGAGACCTTATTTCACCTTGTCTGGGTCAATGCTTTAGTGGACTGAAGCTACGGGGTTGTAAGTCTTTCACAAAATGTGAATGTTGAGACTCACGAGGTAATGTTTACATAAGAAAAAAAACATTTTCAAAGGAAAGTTTCAGGGAGAAACAGCTTCATTTCTCCAAACATTTCACTAAAACCCTACTCGTGTTTCCTTGGTGACAGGTCTCTGGACTAACGCCCCATCTCCCCATTCTTTCTCTACTCCAGACCACCCTCTTCTTTTGCTCCCCCTCTTCTCTTCCCTCTCAAGGAAACCCTTCCTCACCTCCCACCCTCGTCTTTTGCTGCCCCTTACCACCTATCTCTTCTGCAACCCTTCCTCACTTCCCACCCTCCTCTTTTGCTCCCTCTCTTCTCGTCCCTCTCCTGCTGCCTATCTCCTCTCCTTCCTCCTCTCCAGTCTTCCCCCGGGTCCCATCCCAAAGGGTGGTGCCTAGAACACCTAGAGGTGCCCAGGTCCTTCATCCCAGGTCCCGATGCCTTGCAGGGCCCCGGGATCAGATCGGGAGACCGCACAGCGAAAGTCAGGAAAAGGGGGGTGGGGGGGATTCCTCCGTTCCCGTAATTATGACACTAATTCGAGCTTCACCTCCTTGGAAGCTTCTCCACCCGACAAATGTCCCTCCCACCCCAGGGAACAACTGAGAACTTTCCTGTTGTCCTAAAAACTGGTCTAGCTCGGGTGACATCACATACAAGTCTCTCCAAGCGCCGCCTCCGCCCCCCCCCCCCCCTCCACTCCCTCTCCTGGAGAATACCAGCCAGAGCCAGAACCGCGGAGAATTTACTGGAGGAGTCGAGTCTTCGGTTCTGATTGGCCGGAGCAGGCAGAGGGGGCGGGGTTATTCAAACAGCCGGCCCAGGCTCTAGTCTCTCCCGGAAGACGCCAGAAGGTTCCCGGCTAGGGGAGGAGGGAGGAGGCGGGTCTGGAGCAGCTGCATAAAAAGGCCAGCCCTGAGCCGAGGGAGGCATATCCAGGCTGAGCAACCACCGAGAGTGAAAGCTGCAGCTGCAGAACTACAGCACCCGTCTGCGTCCTCCCGCCAGAGAGACTGCAAGCATCAGAGCCGAGGACCTCGACCACCTCCTTTTCCTGTAGACCTTTGGACGCTGCTTCTCCTTTCCAGCCCCAGAAAAGAGGAAGGGAAGAAGTCCTGCAGGTATCATGTCTGCTGCCAAGGGAACGGCCATCGGCATTGACCTGGGCACCACCTACTCCTGTGTGGGGGTCTTCCAGCATGGCAAGGTGGAGATCATCGCCAACGACCAGGGCAACCGCACCACGCCCAGCTACGTGGCCTTCACGGACACTGAGAGGCTCATCGGGGATGCGGCCAAAAACCAGGTGGCCATGAACCCCCAGAACACCGTCTTTGATGCCAAGCGGCTGATCGGCCGCAAGTTCTCGGACCAGGTGGTCCAGTCGGATATGAAGCACTGGCCCTTCCAGGTGGTGAGTGAGGCTGGGAAGCCCAAGGTGCGCGTGTCCTACAAAGGGGAGAGCAAGTCCTTCTACCCAGAGGAGATCTCGTCCATGGTGCTGAGCAAGATGAAGGAGACGGCGGAAGCCTACCTGGGCCAGCCAGTCAGCAACGCAGTCATCACCGTGCCAGCCTACTTCAACGATTCCCAGCGCCAGGCCACCAAGGACGCTGGGGCCATCGCCGGCCTCAACGTGCTCAGGATCATCAACGAGCCCACGGCAGCTGCCATTGCCTACGGCCTGGACAGGGCAGGCTCGGGGGAACGCAACGTGCTCATCTTCGACCTGGGCGGTGGCACCTTCGACGTGTCCATCCTCACCATCGATAGTGGCGTTTTTGAGGTGAAAGCCACAGCAGGGGACACCCACCTGGGTGGGGAGGACTTTGACAATCGCCTGGTGAACCACTTTGTGGACGAGTTCAGGCGGAAATACAAGAAGGACATCAGCCAGAACAAGCGGGCCGTGAGGAGGCTGCGCACAGCTTGTGAGCGCGCCAAGCGCACCCTCTCCTCCAGCACTCAGGCCAACCTGGAGATTGATTCCTTGTATGAAGGCACGGACTTTTATACCACCATTACTCGGGCTCGTTTTGAGGAGCTGTGCTCAGACCTCTTCCGGGGAACCCTGGAGCCCGTGGAGAAGGCCCTTCGGGATGCCAAGATGGACAAGACCCAGATCCACGACGTCGTTCTGGTCGGGGGCTCCACCCGCATCCCTAAAGTCCAGAAGCTGCTTCAGGACTTCTTCAATGGCAAAGAGCTGAACAAGAGCATTAATCCCGATGAAGCCGTGGCCTATGGGGCAGCCGTGCAGGCAGCTGTGCTCATGGGAGACAAGTCCGAGAAGGTGCAAGATCTCCTGCTCCTGGACGTGACGCCCCTGTCCCTGGGTCTCGAGACAGCAGGTGGGGTGATGACCACTCTGATCAAGAGGAACTCCACCATCCCCACCAAGCAGACGCAGACCTTCACCACCTACTCGGACAACCAGCCGGGTGTCCTGATCCAGGTGTATGAGGGGGAGCGAGCCATGACCCGGGACAACAACCTGCTGGGACGCTTTGAGCTGTCGGGCATCCCCCCTGCACCTCGGGGGGTGCCCCAGGTCGAGGTCACCTTTGACATCGATGCCAATGGCATCCTGAACGTCTCGGCCACAGACAAGAGCACAGGCAAGGCCAACAAGATCACCATCACCAACGACAAGGGCCGGCTGAGCAAGGAGCAGGTGGAGAGGATGGTGCAGGACGCCGAGAAGTACAAGGCTGAAGACGAGGCTCAGCGTGAAAGGGTGGCTGCCAAGAATTCCCTGGAGTCTTATGCCTTCCAGGTGAAGAGCGCCATGCAAGAGGCCGGCCTGCAGGACAAGATCAAGGAGGAAGACAGGAGCAAGGTGCTGCAGAAGTGCCAGGACGTCCTCTCCTGGCTGGAGGGGAACCAGCTGGCAGACAAGGAGGAGTACGAGCACCAGAGGAAGGAGCTGGAGCGGGTGTGCCACCCCATCATTGCCCAGCTCTACCAGGCACCTGGTTCACAGGGAGGGAACAGCTGTGGGGCCCAGGCCCGGCATTCACACCCCACCCCCGGACCCACTATTGAGGAGGTGGATTAGATAAGGGCCTTTGGCTAGCAAGGAGCTTGAGGAGCCAGTGGACAACAGCTGCTAACTCTCCTCATCTCTCTGGGGACTTTGCTCTTTCCCCAGCTGCTATCACTGGGGAGCTCTGTTCTCAGCAGCCCCACTCCCTGGGGGTCAGTGACTTGGTGACTTTTTCTTCCAGCACTTCTCCTCCAGTCAGGACAAGCAAAAGATTGTCTACTTAGCTCTTTGTTCAACTGCTGTAACATGTGTGTTTTCTTATTTGTCCGTTTGGATTATTTATAAGAAAAACGGGTGTATTTTTTTTTTTTAGAAAATTTCAATAAATGATGGAAAGCAATTACTCATTTGTCTCTGCTGGCAATTAAGTATCATTAGAGCAAGCACAGAAACAGGGCAGTTTTAAAAATCATTATTTAAAAATTAATTAGTATTCATGGCTTTTGGTTTTACATCATCTCCATTTCCAAATATGCCATTCTCTTAACTAGTGAGCCATCACTTAAAAAAAAAAAAGGATTTAAAAAAAGGCGGGTGTTGGGGTGGGGGTGGGGAGTGATAGTCCAGCAAAACCAATGAACACATCAAGTCCCATTCATGAACTATTTCACACCTACATCCTCCCAAACTCTGAAATGAGGGCAGAGCTCACCAGATTCACGAATAAGTCACAACCCCCTACCTTTATGTGTGAACAGCATCAGCTGTGCTTTCATTCTTGGGGCAAAGAGCAGATGATGTAGCCCCTTGGGCCTTGGAGGGGGCAGGTAAGCAGGTTGGGTTGGGATGTTATTAAAGTGAACAGACCAAAGCATGTCCCCTTCTTTGCAAGTGGAAGATAGTTGCATATGAAGCAACTGCTTACCCCCTATATCTTGAATTGCTTGTTCCCCGTCCTGGCCTGTTTTTTCTTGATTTGGGCTCATCTCTTTGCTCAGAACTGGATGGCGAGCAGTCTGTCAGTTAGAGAAAGTCTCACCACACATTCCATACATAACATCAGTTGCTTCCCCTCTGTTACCTGGATTACTAGCTTTGATCTCTTAGTTCCTATTCTCAGGAAACCTCACCATGAAAAAATAACAACCTGGGATTCTAAAATCCACTACAAATTAATTTACAATCTCCAAGTATAAAAACCCACAAGCAGGGACTTAGAATTGGGAGGTACCTTATATATTATATATACTATAATTCTCTCATTTTACAGATGCAGAAACAGAAGCTTAGAAGAAGACTGTGACAAGTCTGAGATCATACAGTTAGAAAACCATAGAACTGGGAATGTGTTCATCAGGTCAATCTGAGTCACAGGCCTCAGAAATGATTTGTTTCCATTTTAAATATCCCATGGGTTGTATGGATCTATCTCTCTCAGCTTTGGCAGTAGGCAAAAGAGAGGAAAATCCTCAGGAGTTACTTTTGAGGTCTTAAGAAATCAGTTTATCCTCATTAGGAAAAAAAAGGTAGTTGAAACATGTATGTTGTTCATGTAAGGGCAGGGGCAAAGGCAGTCAAATCATCCCGCCCCACTTCAAGTGCATACGGTCTGTATGTTAGCCCAGCTACTTTACCCAACTGAGAACTCTTCTCTGTTGAATCAGTCCCAGGCCTTATTCTGACTTTTATTCATCTCTGTCACCTCTCTAGCAGCAGGGAGAGGAAGAAGAAGAAAGCATGCTTCATTTGCAGGCCTCAAGAATTATGGTTTATTATTGCAGTGATCAGGACTGTATCAACTTTCAAATTTGTTTTTCTTTATAATATTTTTGCATCTAGTTCTGCTCACTTCACCCATAGCCATTTTCTAGTGGTCTCCCCAGTTTCCTCAGAATCTGTCCATTTTCCAATGTTTTCCTGGACACAACAATATTCCATTGCCTTTTTATGCCACAATTTTTTCAACCACTCATTTATATATAAGCAGTCCATTATAGTCCAGTTTTTTGCTACTACAACTAGACCTCCTTATGTAGCTTTTCTTTGATATCTTTTAAGTATAGGCCTTTTATTGAACATGGTTCAAAGATTTTTTGGATTGTGGGGCAAACAATTTGTTAAGTATAATTTCACAAAATTGGAATATGTTTTACTCATGCCCACTCAACTTGCTAGAATTAAGAGAAATGCCCACAATTTACAAATGACTAGTTTAGTATAAAACAGGTTTTGAATCATAATTCCTAGAAATATTTGTATTCACCATTTTTGCCTCTGTAATACTAGTAATATGAAAGGTGACAGTACAGTATATGTTCCCTACCCCTTCACTCTAATAAGTGATTGACTGTTTTTCTATCTGTCAAATCCACTTACCCCTATCTCTCCCTTTATTATCTACCTACCTACTTACCTATCTTTCTATCTTCCTTTTCCTCTCATCTATTCTCTCTTTCTGTCTCTGTTTCTCCCTTTGTCTCTTTCTGTCTCTTTCTCTGTCTCTTTCTGTCTTTCTGTCTGTCTCTCTCCATTCTTTCTCTCCCCCCCCCCTTCCTCCTCTTTCCCCCCATGCAATGGAAGGGTTGGCAATAGGAGGAAAAGAAAACATTTCTGTTAATTTAAAATATAGGTGAGGGCGGCTGTAAAATTTGTTGTTAGCTTTACTGCTCCGTTTAACTTCTGAGTTATGTAGTCATTTCGTGGGTGACCAGCCCTGATATACCTACTGGACCTTGCTTGTGGCTAGGCTGCAATATGAGGATCCTGGACCCACCCTAGAACTCATCAAAGGAAATACCTCCGGTTCAAGACCCTGCCTGAGCATCCTCCCACCAGCCTCTTACCATCACCTTGTTGGGATGTTGCAATTGCTTTTTTTCCTTTCAAAGAATTACAGACATACATATCAGCACCAGATCAAATGTCAAAGAATTCTTTTTGACAGAAGGTATGAATGTATGTCTAGCCCCCCCGCGCCCCAATGCATCCTTTCTACATCTTGTTTGTGCAGAGGGTTTATCCGTCATCTTCCTCCTCAGACTGTGAGCTCCGGGGGGCAGGGCCTGTCTTTTGCCATTCTTTGTATCCCCAGAGTTCTGCACTCTGCCTGGCACATAGTAGGTGCCTAATAAATGCTTATTGCCGAACTTAGTAACTGACCGATCTCTCTCTGGCTGCGTAGTAATCATCCCACAGGAAGGGAACTCATCCCACCTGGACAAAATTGGCCCTATACTTGCATCCTAGCATCGCTTCGCTGTGGGAGTGCGAAGTGGAAAGCACTTCCTAAGGTAACGTCGCTATAGAAAGGGGAGGAGGCGTCCTGGCTCGTGCTTGTCCAAGGAACCTGCAGTTTCCGCGGACTCCCAGTAGTTTCTCTGAAGAGTTCAATTAATGAGGGGAAATAAAAGAAATTGTCAGAAGTGGGATTCGAACCCACGCCTCCAGGGGAGACTGCGACCTGAACGCAGCGCCTTAGACCGCTCGGCCATCCTGACTACGAGAAGGCAACCCCTTTCTTCCTCTACAGGATACTATTGCAAACTGAAGCTGTCGGTTAGACGTCTCGCTACCGTAAATACCTGGTGTGAAACTTCAAAAATTATCTGCCCACATTCAATACAAGGAAGGGATACCCTTTGTCTACCTGGCCTCTGGGCTCTTTCCGTCATTTATGGTAAAGGATCCGATACAGCTAAAAGAGATCTGAGCGTGAGCGCCCAGCGACCCCTAGAGCTCTGAGAGCAGGCTGCTCTGCTCTGCTACTCCCGCAATGGCTTTAGGCCTCCGCTCTTTTCCTCACCTCCCTTCCCCTTTCCAGGGCTATTAGAGAGGGCTGTGCCCCGGCGGGCCAGGCTAGGGGCGAAGAGTGACAGAGCCTCCGAGAACGTGACGCCCTAGCTAGCCCGGGTTCCTCCGTCTCAACCGCCCTTCTCTGAGGCTGGGAATGGGGGTGGGGAGTGGCAGCAGAAGAATGCTTCTGCAGTTCCGAGCCCTCCCGTGGCTCCCCAGTACTTACGGAATTAAGCACAGGCTACTGACGGGAGCCCTCCAGGTCCTCCACGAGGGTCTTAACCCACCTTTCCAGGCTTATTTCCCACCTTTCCCTTTCACACAGCTACTCAATCCATCCATGGGCAATTACTGAGCTCCTGCTTGGTGAAAGGAGTCCGGGGGCGGGGGGGTGGGGAACGGCGGGATTCTAATACAAAAGTAAAACAATCTCCCTCACTCCCTCTCTCTCCCCCTCCCTCCATCCATCTATCTTAACACCCAGCGTGTTTGGGGAGTGGGCAGGGCTCTGAGACTCTTGGGGGCCGTCAGTTCACCTGGACTACGCAGCTATTCTCCCGAGCACGCCTCACTCTCTTAAGTCCTCTGTTTCTTCATCTGCACAGACGCTGTCTCCCTGGGTCCTGCTCCCAGGTGATGTCTCAGGTTGCTCCCAGGCCTGGCGTCCGGTGACTCAGTGACGTGCCTTTGCATAGTTTTCTCCTTTTCTCCCCTATCCTTTCCCCAGGATAACCTGCCCCCGTCAATCAGGGCTCAGCTCCAACTGATGCCTCCTAGGATTCCTCCCAGAGAGTAATGCCCTCCTTTGGGTAACCCTAGAGAAGACATATTAGTGGGTCTGCCCCCCGCCCCAGTGTGTCTCTTATCAGTTGGAAGGGTGCTCCCCACCCCCCTTTCTTAGCAATTGCTGTCGTGCTCTCACGTCCAGTCTTCAGGCCTCCTCTCGTTGCCAAGTCCGGTGCAGTCCTTTCCGCCTTCGGCCATCCTCCGCCCCCTTTCTCCAGTCTGCTCTGCCTGCAGAGGGTTTTGGCCACCGGTGCCTCTGCCCGGCTCCAGCATCTTCGTGGTCTCCCTCCTGCCCAGGATAAAGAGCAAACCCTGAGGCTCCGTTTGGGGCCCGGCGCCCACCGGCTTTCCCGGATGCTTTGGCGAAGCTCCTTCCCTCTCTGCTGCATCCCCACTTGGCCGGCTGGCTTTTCACCCTATTCTGCCTTCACGTTCTCCTCTCCGCCTTCCGTCATCTCCCAGGGGGACGCCTGTCCTCTTCCCTGCTCGTGCTCCCCTCCCCAGATTGCCTAGCCCCTTGACTCCCCCACGAGCTCCTTTAGGGAGCCCCAGTAGAGAATAAGCTCCCCGAGGGCAGGGCCTGTGCGGTTTGGTCTCGGCTATCCCCGCTCCTAGAGCGAAACCGCAGGGCACGTAGCAGGTGCTTAAGCGGCGGTGCTCGGAGCCCCCTTCCCAGCGGGGGCCTCGGGAAGCAGGCTTGTGAGAACAGGAGCGAGAGGTGAAGGCCGGAGCTCCCGGGTCCTTACCGATGTGCCAGGCCTGGCAAGCGCCCGCCGACCTCATCTAAACTCCCGGCAGCCCAGCTCTGCGCCGCGTTGGTGGTATAGTGGTGAGCATAGCTGCCTTCCAAGCAGTTGACCCGGGTTCGATTCCCGGCCAACGCAATAGCTTCTTTTTCTGCTTATCCAAGTAAAAATTAATTTTTTAATTTCTATATCTAAGCTAGAGCTCAGTTTTAATTTTTTAAATATTGTTTTAGTGGAAGAAGAGAGAGAAAGCAGAGAAAGACGGAGGGAGGAGAAAAGGGGAGATGGAGGAAGATGGGGAGAGGGAGGGAGGAAGGAAGGTTGGAGAAGACGGGAAAAGGAAAGGGGGGGAGAAGGAGAGATGGGAAATGAGGGAGGAGAAGGAAGGAGAGGGCGACAGAAGGAGCTCCTCCTCGTCCACCTTCGGTTCACGTCTCCATCTCCTTTTTGACAGCTCTAAGAGTTATTGCTTAATTAACAGTCTTTCTTTAGACCAACGCCCCTCCCCCGTCCTTCACCCCTCCAGCCCCTCCTTCCCTCCCGCCCGCCCCTCCCCCGCCTTCACTCCACCGTCCCTCCCCCCTCCTTCAGAGGAGCCTGTGGGTCACCAGATAATGGGTACAGACTCTGTTTCTGGATCCATACCTGGTCTTCTCGGCCAGAAATGTGGTCCTGGAATTTCTATTGAAGTTAGGAAAGTAAATACCAACCTTATACAAAACTTAAAGATAAACATGAAACTACAAAGTCCTCGCCAATTCTACAACTTTCTTCAGGTAGGTAATGCTTCCGTATCTTCCTCGTTAGTATAGTGGTGAGTATCCCCGCCTGTCACGCGGGAGACCGGGGTTCGATTCCCCGACGGGGAGAGTGTGTTGCACATTTTTCATTTCTTCTAGGCTTGGCTTCCTCCCAACTAGTTAAAAATGTTCCAAATTATAAACCTACTAAGTTTCTCTTCATAGCCAACTTGGGAACGTCCTTAATAAGTCGTGAAATGAGAATTACCGTTTGCATTCCTTTTGCATTCCAGGTGGTTAAACTTCCAAAAGTCTTAAGGAGACAAAAGGCAGATGGATGGTAGCTGTCAGTCCCCTGAACAATTAATCCACTTTAACGGAGGGAATAATAGAGGCCCCCTTGGTAGACAGTTGGGGGGCCTCTAGAGCTGGCAGCTGGGAACGACGTCCCTTCCCACATTCCTCTGGGGAAATATAGCTATGTGTGCAAGTACTATGGGCACCACCACATTAGCCCAGGACCATTTTCTTCTCAGGCTGGAAGAAAAAAAGAATCTCTTCATTCCTTCCACTTTCTTCCCCAACACGGTGAGCTTCTTTTCTTAAAACAACACAAAACAAAAACGCTTCAATATTTTGCAGTGGATCATTATTACCTACAGGACTAAATAGAAACTACCTTGTCATTCAAAGCTCTTTATGACCTACCCCCTACACCTTATGATCTTCTTTCTTCCCTCAGGGTACTCTTGGATCCAAGTGACTCTGACCACCTGGCTGTCCCTGTCACAAGACACTCACCTCATTCTATCTATCTATCTATCTATCTATCTATCTATCTATCTACCTACCTACCTATCTAATCTCCATTATTTATCTCTTTATTTAATATGGTTTTTTAAAATGCATTTTTACTGGCTGCCTCCCCTACCTGGAATTCTTTCCCTCTTCATCTACTTTAGCAAGCCTTTAGCAAGGTTTCCCTTGCTAAAATCTTGCCAAATCCCACCTTCTGCCAGAAATTTTTCCTAGTCTTCCTTGATGCTGGTGTCGTCCTTCTGTACTGTACATATTTTGTTTCTATATAGTTGTTTTGCATGCTGTGTCCTGTAGATTGTAAGCAGTGGACAGCAGAGCTGGATTGTTCTTGTGTTTGTCTTCTATGCCTCTAATGCCTACTACTACCTTGAATAAGCTAGTTGACTTTCTCTGAGACCCAATTTCCTCATTTGTATAATGAGGTAGTTAGGCTAAATAATTTCAGAGGAATATTCCAGCTCTAACTCTATGATCCCTGACAAATGGTTTCTCAGCCTCTGCTTGCCCTTCTCCAGTAAAGGGGAGCTCAGGTGCTAAATACTGACTTCTTAATATGTCCCTTTGTAAAGGGCTGGGTCTGGTGTGCTGTTTGTAGTGCCTGGGTTATATTTTTAACAGACTGGAATTGGTTCCAATCAGTGCCAACACACAGAAGATATTCTCCGGGTCTGGGCATGCCTGTTGATTTCCCTGTTGATGCCAACAACTTTCTTACTGACCTCTAGGTGCACTCTGATATAGCCCAGATAAGGATAATATTTGTCACTTAGTTTGTTTATCAAAGTCGTTCCAAAGGCAGCAACATTTTTCTTAAAAATCTTTGTGAAATGTGTGTTTCACATCCTCACTCTTCACTGGCACTTCTGGGTGGGTCCTATGAGCCCAGGTGGATTAGACCCATAAATGATAATGAGGCCTTGCTCAATGATTTGGGAGACAAGGGAGATCTCTTTCTCTGACCCCCTACCTTCTTTTCCCATCGATAATTCTAGGGCTCACTTTATGCACAAATGAAACACATTCTTTTCCTGAGAGAATCCAATCTGCTCACGATCATCTCCTCCAAAGGTATACCAGAATGTCGATCTCTCCCTTCGACTGTATCCTGATGGTGGTGTTTATCATCCCTAGATGAGGCCTCCATTCCCTAGAATCATTTCCTCTTCTGGTAGGATAATTTTGTACTGGGCTTCTCATCTAAGGTAGTAATAATGTGGACATTTCAGCTGCTGAAAGGGGTGGAAAAAGAATTTTATGAGTGGAACACTGATAAAACCAGCTTGAGAAGAAACACAGTCCGTCAAATTTTTAAACATGCTTAGGGAGAGAGACAATTTTGAAAGAATTGGAAAGAACAGTCACTCAGAGGCTAAAACTGTGACTGCCCATTAGCTCACCTACGTTTGACTTTGCAGAGTTTTGAAACCTCTAAATGAGAAATCACAAATCAGATACTTGTTTAAGGATTATTGAAGTCATGCTGAAAGATACTTTTGTTTGAGTTTCCACTCTAAGGCAGAATTGAGTTACTAAACACAAGGCCCAGACTTGAAGCACTGATAGCTGTATCAGAGAGAAAATAAGAAAAATCTTCGCCTAGGAGTTGGAAGAAACTGGAGATAGTACACAAGGCAATGAGAAGTTACTACTTAGTGAATACAAATCACAAGAATTGGGGATAACTGATAGGCAGGCTTTACAGCTGATTCAGGGAGCTGTGTGATTGGAAAAGCCCAGGGTAGCTTTAGGAAGCTCATTAAAAGATAGCAGACTCTTTTGCAATTTAAAGAACTGTCTGAGTTTATTGTCCTTTAGTTCCATCTACAGTCAGTGAGAGAGAAAGCCACTCTAGGTGTCTTTTGGGGTTTTTTTATGTTTCCTACAGCTTAAGAGAAGGTAAAGTAGAAGACTAAAAATAAGCTTTGAAAATAGGCTTATTTTTCTGGAACTTACTTGAATATATGTTTCTTAAAAGAGTTAACACTTTCTCATTACCCTGCCAAAAGTGACCATGTGCTAAGAGAACTTGACCCTATTTCAGTAGCCTAAGAGTAGCATATATGTGGCTTTGCCCAGACAAAGAGCCTTAAGGACCAGACCAGAGGAGTGATTTTGCTAAACAGAAGACTAGTGGTGAAGACTGTTCCCCAAAGAGATCAGAGACATTAAAAGTACAGTCATGAATCACCTCTGGCACATGGGTTTCCTTATACTTGTGACTCAGTACTAAGTTTATATGTGTGTGTCTACTTTCTCTTCTACTTTCCATAGACATTGTGTATATTGGTTGGTGAGAGTAACCCAAGTTTGTGAACAGATAATTATATTGTGATTATTCCTGCTTTTGTCTCTACTGAGTAAATGTTATGATTATCCTTGCTTTTACTTTATCGTTAAATAAATGTTCACGTTTACGAGTAGTCAGTATCGGTATTATAACCATTTTGTATAAGTGAAAAGCACATTAGTGGGGGCTTAGGAGCTATGGTTATGAGATGTAGACATCATACCTCCTACCAGGATTACCCTTAGTATTTTGAGACTTGAGTAGTGTTATGGTCACAGCTGTACTTGGTCTCCCACTCTGGAAAAAAAAACAACCAAGCCCAGACCTGTCAATTAGTAAGGCATCCCTAAGAAAGGGTGTGTGTGTGTGTGTGTGTGTGTGTGTGTGTGTGTGTGTGTGTGTGTGTGATAATATGTCTGAGCAGAACGGAATGCAGAAGTCCTCCCTAGTACACTAGGCAACTTTTAACTCTAAGAGCTTTTTAATTTTTTTTCCACTGGTATGCCACACTGTTGCCCACCCAAACTCTCATATCCTTTTTTGCCTCCTCCATTAAAACTTTCCCTTATCACAAGTAAGTATGGTTAAGTAAAATAAACACTTGACCATGTCTGAAAAATGTGTACCTTATTCAACAACTATAGTTCTGATCTCTTTGATAAGATACAGGAGGCATATTTCACACTCAGTCTTCTGATGTCGTAATACAATGTTTCATTGATCAGAAATCTGAAGTCTTTTAATGTTGTTTTTCTTCATAATTAGTGGTTATTGTATAAATTATTCTCCTATATCAACTTGCTTTGATCTGATTTAATTCATATGAGTCTTGAAAAATTTCTCTGAATTTTTCATATTACCAATTTCTTGGAGACATACAATTTGTTCAGCCATTTCTAATCAATGGATATCCATTTTTCTTCCATTTTCTTTGCTACTATAGGAAGTGAAGCCATATGTATTTTTGTGTAAAAGGACCTTCCTTTTTTCTTTAGCCTTTTTGGAGTATATGTCTAGTGGAGAAATGATATATGACATATGTAATTTTCAAATTGTTTTTAGGAATAATTACAAATTATTTTCTAGAATGGGTAGATCAATTCACAGCTCAATGAAACAATGGTTCATTATTTCGATTGTCTTCCTTTAGATTCTACAAAATTTATTACATTTGTGTCTTCATCTTTAAAAATTTAATGAGTGTTTATGCCTATATTTGTATTTCTCTTATTAGTATTCAGTTGGAACATTATTTCAAATGTTACTGATGATTTCCTTTTCTTATTTTGAAAATTGTTCACATCTTTTGACTCCTTATTTATTGGGAAATTGCTTGCTCTTTTTCTTATATTTTTGCATCAATTTCCTATATATCTTGGCTATCGGACAAAATATAGAGAGATACATATCACATGTCAAGAAAATCTCCTAATGGATATGTGATTTAGAATAAGAGATGACCTCATGAGCAAATCAGAAAAGCAAGGAAAAAACAACTTTCAGATCTGTGGATTGGGGAGAGTTCATGACTATAAACAAGCAATAGAGAGGATCACAGAAAAGAAAATGGATAATTTTGATTATGTAAAATTGGAAGATTTTTGTATAAACAAATTTAATGCAGTAAAAGTTAAAAGTGAAAGGTAAGTGGGAAAATTTTTTGCAGCAAATTTCTCTGATAAAGTTCTCCTATTCAAGATATATAAGGAATTGATTCAAATTTGTAAGACTAAGAATCACTCCTCAATGACCAAAGGACATGAACAAACAATTTTCAAAAGAAGAAATTCAAACTATCAGCATCCAAATGAAAAAAACAAAAACAAAACCTGAATCACTATTAGATAAAAATGTGAATTAAAGTGCCTCTCAGGTTCCATCTCACACCCTTCAGAATGGCAAACATGGCAAAGGAGTAAAATGACAAATGTTGGAGGAATTTCAGAGAAAACAGACACAGTAATGCATCTTTGGGGGGGTTGGTGAATTGGTCCAGACATCCTGGAAAATGACTGGGGACCATACCCTCAAAATTACTGAAGTTTTTGCCTCTTTGCTACACTTACATCATTATTAGACCCATACCCCCCCCCCACCAAAAAAAAAAAAAGATCAAAGAAAGAGGAGTTATTCGTACAAAAATATTTATAGCAGTTCTTTTCATGGTTGCCAAAATATAGAAACTGAGGGGGTACTGACCTATTGGAGAACATGAATGTAACATATTGTAAGGTCTTAAGAAAAGACCAAATGAACAGTTTCAGAGGAAACTGAGATGTTTGTGATCTGATGCAGAATGAAATGAGTTGACCTAGGAGAAAAATTTACATGTCCACAACATTATAGAAAAAAATCTTTTATATTTACATCATATAACCATTTAGAAGATTGTTGTATTATATAATGTAAGGTGTTTGTCTAAACCTAATTTTTCCAAACTGCCTTATGATTTGTTTCCCAGCATTTTTTTTCTGAATAGGGAGTCATTATCCTGGTGGTTGATGTTTCAGTGTATATGGAGCACTTAGCAACTATGTTCAGTGGTTTCTTATCCACTTATCAACTTTTGTACTTTTACGTAAAATCCAAACAGTTATCATTAATGCTTTTTAGAGCATAGTTTTAGATCTTGTATTGCTAAGTCCTTTTCATTCCTCCTTTTTGTTCCTTTGAAATATTTAACTTTCATTTTAAAAATATTTCAACCTTCATTTTTAGAATTCGAATACAGATCCAGAGAAGGTTAAGTGATTAATCACACAATGTAGCAGGAATCGAAAGGGTCAGGATTCTCAGTCAAATCTCCCATCTCCAATTTCTTTTTTTTTTTTTTTATCTATCAGTGAAAGAAACAAGGGAAGTGTGGGGAGGAAAACGAAATATTGGCCCGTACGGGGATCGAACCCGCGACCTTGGCGTTATTAGCACCACGCTCTAACCAACTGAGCTAACCGGCCACCTCGTGATGACTTCTTTTAAAAAAAAAAATAAAAGTACTTTAAATAAACATTGCAAAAGTATCTACAATTTTCCCAATCCCACCAGAAGGAAGACAATGGTCATTCCTTCACGGTACAAATACCATCCTTTCCGGCGTTCGTTCAGTGTCTCTGACCTAGTTCACACCCTAGCACTAAGTCCCTTTCTTTTGGCAAGCAACTTCGCAGGTTCAAATAGATTAATTTCACGGTCTCATATTAGCCTGCGAGCTATGGGATGGCTGGGACCATGTCCAGAGTGAAGGAGTCAAGTTAGAAGAGGCCAGGTTTCTCCCTCTCTTTCCCTGTGTCCGGTGTACTGACAGCTGCAAAGCACCTTGGGGCCCCTCCTTCAGCACCCCAGCTGCTCAAGAAATTGAATGATTAGACCATCAAAACTGGGTAGAAAACCTTCCTGCGGGACCCATCTGGTCTAATCCCCTCATTTTGTAGATGAGAAAATTTAGAGAAACGAAGTGTTTGGCCATGCGCACGCACCTTTTAACTTTGAACTTGGATTGTGGATTAGGGGAGGAGACTTTCCCAGAGTGAGAAAATGCCCAGGTTGTTGGCTCAAGGTGGAGCAAAGCCTATTACTCTCCTTTACTGGCTAGGTCCAAGCCGTGACTTCTGGCTGAAGAATTACCAGCAGATGGCGCTGTCTCCGTACAAGCAATCAGGATTTGGCTCCATGTTTAATAGGATTCAAATCTGCCATAGGGGAGAGGGTGGGTGGAGCAGGGACCCTAAAAAGCCTTTCACAGAGCAGCCAGAGTCCCTAATGAAAGTCAGGAGTTGGAGAGCTGAAAACAACAGGCAAGCAAGAATAGTGTTTGCAAATTTGTCCTCCAAAGTTGGAGGAATTCTCTCTATTTCTGAAATCAGGGACTGTCATTATTTTGGATGGATGAAATAACAACACCATGGACTAGCTCCTCATAATTTTGGAGCAGGAAGGGACCTTGGAGGTTATTTTACAGGTCCCCAGGGATCCAGAGCTATTGAGTGACTCTCTCCTTCCCTTCTCAAGTCACACACCTAATTAATGGTATAGCTAGAATTAGATGGCCAGGCCTTTTGACTGATACAATGGATTTTTTTCCCCACCTCATATGCAGGGTGTCTTAAACAGAAGTAAGTAGGGGGAAGGCACTGGGTGATGGATCTGGGGAGGTTCCAGAAAGGTCCTGGGAAATTATGGAAGAGTGACGTGAGGAGAGAGGAAGTTGAAACCTTTCTTGAGGGTTCGGTCTGTGGTACCTACAGCAGGAGTCTTGCCTTGGGACACTCCTCTAGAACCTCAGTCAGGAAGTCTGTGGTTTTATAATGAAACCCAGAGAGAAAGATTATGATTATGACTATTTTTTATATTAAAATTTTAATTTATGGAATAAAACAAGCATTTCCATAACAGTATAATGTTTAAAAAGATGATGACATAGAAACTTCAAATCTATTATGTACAACTTGTTATTACTTTTAAATATATAATAAATTTATTATGTAAATTTCTTCTTTTTTCTCCTTTTTTCTTCCCTCCCCCCTGTCCACCCTAGAGATGGCTACCATTAGACGAAAATAGGTATATGTTTTACATGCCTATATATTACATATATGTAAAATTATTCTATACATATTTCTTTTTATCAGTGCTTTATCTGGATGCAGATAGCATCTTTCTTCATATGTTCTTTATGGTTAATTTGGGTATTTGTGATAGTCAAAATGACTTATTCCCTCAAAGTCATTCTTAAAACAATATTACTGTTACTGTATACAATGTTTTCTAGGTTCTGCTCATTGCACTCTCCATTATTTTGTGTGTCTTTCCCTGTTTTTCTAAGATCATTGAGTTCATCATTTCTTTTAACATAGTTGTATTCATCACAACCATATATCATGAGTATATGAACAGGTTGTGGTAGGCATATAATATTAAATATAAAACACTTGGTCATTGTTTAGTAGATTCTCTTTAGTAGAACATAATAATAAGTTAGTAGAATATAATCTGATGTGTCTCTCATGTGTGTGAACTGGCTGTGAATCATCAATCAAACATAATTAATGTGGTGTAATTTGGGGAGAGAAGCAATTGGGGGAGAGAAGCAAGCAAGGAATTAACACTTTATCAAAGAGTTAACTTTGTCAAAGGAACATGAAGTGTCTACTTTAGTGATTTCTTCTTTGGAGCTGTCCTAGCATCTTGTAAACTCTCCTATTCACAATATTGTGGCTGGACCTGAACAAAGAGCAGTGTTTATACTTTGTATAAGGAGATATTATCAATGCTAGAACAAAATTCTCAGTAAGGAGTGAAACTATTCAGGAATAGGGCATACCTTCTAGGTGAGGAAAACATTTTCTAAACTCTAAGGCACTATTTAAAGTTGTTTTTCTCTGGTGGAAAGATCAGCTCTGGAAACTGAGGACCTAGCTTCTAATCTTACCTCTCAGGTTTGTGACCTTAGAAAAGTCCCCAAGCTTCAGTCCCTATGTAGAATCCTATGTAGGATCCAATCTAGAAGTAGGAGCTTATTTCATCACTCACAATCAGCCTCAAAACCTTAAGGAAAATTTAAAGTGCTTTTTCTCCCTTACTAGCAACATCTTATTTCTGGAATACCTCTCATCAGTGTCTTCTCTTTTTCATTCCTACTTGGCTTAGTTCAAATCCCCTACCACAATCACCTTTTTAACTGACCAATTAGGGGAAGGACCATGCCTTAATTATCTTTGATTCTCCCCTGGTTTACTAAATGGTTCATGAATGAATCCATCTTCTTCAGTTAAAAGTGATTTCTTCTTCCTTGGACCTGTCCTAGCATTTTGTAAAGTCTCCTATTCACTTGAGTTTCATACTGAAATAAAACCAAACCAGCCAATCCTTGGGCTGCCATATTAAAAGAGACATTAAAAGAGACAAAGATAGTCAGCCACACTTGGACCTGGTGAAATCCCATTAGGTATTTTTATGTTCAGAGCTAAGCAGGTCATTGACTAGAAGGAGAAATAAACCCTGCGATTTGATTCTATAATTGCATAATAGTTGTGTGTATCCTTGCTTTCTTTTAACTGATACATTGTAACCTCCCTCAATCCGGGAAGCAGGTTGCATGCATCCGTGTATCTCCAATATCTAGCACACTATGGCAGTTTAGCCATTTAATTAAAGGGTTTTTGCACTGGCTTACTGAATTATCCTCAGGACCTGTGCTTAGCCACCTTTTTTTTTGCTTGATGGTGATGATAATTATGTTTGATTCACTGATGATCCGTGCATACTCAATTTCCTGCTTCAGTCATCACTAATAACACAGTCAATAATATCCCAAATCCCAGTTTTTTTTCCAATTAGGTCAAGTCATGTGGTTTCAGTTTCCTCTTCTGTAAAATGAATGGGGTTGAACTTTCTGACTCTTAAAGCTTATTCCAGCTGTAAATCCATGATCCTATGAGTCAATCGCACACCATTACAATAATGATAGCTAGCATCTATATAGGATTGTAAGGTTTGCAAAGCACTTTACAAATACCATCTCATTTGATCTTCACAACTGCCCTAAGTGTTAGGTATTAGTTATTATCATCCCCATATAAGAGATGGGGAAACTGAGGCAGTCACATAGCTAATAAGTGTCTGTCTGAGGCTAGATAAAAATAGCTACATGAAATATACACTGTATAGACTCCCTCTGACTTAATACAGACATATATCATAATACAAACAGTGATGTGGGAGGCTGTGAAGATAATTGGAGGGGGAAAGTCAGTGGCCTGTTAAAAGTCCTTCTCTGTTAATGGATACTCATACAAGCTGCAAATTAGCTAGGACTAGAAAGAAGTCAAGAAGCATTTATTAAACTACCAGTGTGCACCAGGCACTGCGCTAAGATGTTCACTTTTCTAAATGAGGGCTGTAATGATTCAAATCTTGGCACAGTTAATGGATGAGTTTTCTGGGGCAAAGAAAGCTCCCAAACTGAACACGATTAAAAAACAACGCTGCATACGAGTAGGCACCAGGAGGCGCCAGAGGCGCCGGTAGAATCATATTAGTACATTAAGCAGAAGAAACTCCACCTTTAAGGACAGAATCTTGAACCAGCATCTCTCCACAGTGAGCTGAAGGAACAGGAAAAAAAACCTACTAACAGTCGTCTCTGTGGCGCAATCGGTTAGCGCGTTCGGCTGTTAACCGAAAGGTTGGTGGTTCGAGCCCACCCAGGGACGAAGTAATTTCTATTTTTTTCAACTTCAGGAATTGAGATTGAGCACTGCTTCTCCAGCTCTAATCTCTCATTACCTTTACTAAAGCATTCTCCAATCTTGCCATAGACCTTTCTTCCTGGTGTCTCCTTGGACTCCCACAGATCCCTGTCCTTGCTACCCAAGACCACTGCATCTTCAGCTTTCCCGGCCTCTGAAGCATCCTGGTGGAACTTTAGCTTTTTCTCTGGGGAAAAGCCCCAAACCAGGGTGTCTGTTCTGTGGCTGCACCTGCTTTTTTCAAACACTTTACTTGTCTCCCATAGAAAGCATCCCTTGACTAAATATCCAAAACGACAATACAGTTTTGGACGTGTCCAATATGGTTCTCGATGGTGTTTGACTATGTATATTTGTATATTTGTTCCAAGAGTTCTGTTTTTGTTTTCCAAGGAAGGAGGAAGAGAAAAAAAATCCTTGCTCATTTAAAAATATCTTTATAATTAAAAAAGAAAAACACCCCTTATTGTAGGCTGAAAAACTAAGCCAGGTAAAGTAAAGACAAGGCAACAAATATTTAAGGGCTTATTATAACTGTCTTACGTCCTTGAGACACAAACAGAAACAAAAAGAAAGCCCCTGCCCTCAAGAAACTGACATTCTCTTTTGGGGTCACTTTCAATTTTTTGATGTATTTACATTACCTACACTTTTGGAACAAAGTAAAACATGACATGTTTCAGATCTCTATTTTTTAAATACATTAAAATCGATTTCTGCCTTCTCCCCTGAGAAAAAAAGAAAAACAAAAAGCAAAAACCACTATGAATATTCTAGGCAGGTGGTCAGTTGCAAAGCTGTACAAGGAATAATATACTTGCAGGAGTGGTTCCTGAGGTGGTTGAGTGCATCCTCTGCCACTGGGTTTTGGTTTGTTGCTTGTGAGGCCAGCAACATTGTGTTTTGGAAGACAACTTGGACAAATTTTTGATGAGTTCAACATGAATATTCAGCCCTGCCTGCAACTTAACTATGACCATTAAGTTACTATCCCTTTGTATTTGAATGTTTTGGGGCTACTGAAAGGGACAGAAAAGGACATTTTTGTAAGGAAAACTGATAAGATCAGTTTGTTCGATGTCTTAATACAAGTAGAAGCCACATCCTCATAACAATATTGTAGTAGAGAAACATAGGGCCTTCTAGACTCATAGCAAAATGAGTTCTTATGCTTCTGACACAATTCTGACATTATCCTAGGAATTAAATCCTTGTGCCTTTCCTTGTGACCAAGTCCCTATTTTGTACCCCCAGTTCCAGTAAGTGAATGGTATCCTTAGTTTATCTGTCTTATGCCAGATTGTTGAGAATTATAATTTCCAAGCTGATATGTGTGTGTATTTAAATTTTAATCCTAAAGGTAAATCACAGAATCACAATGACTCACAAGTCATGTCATGCTAGTAAAAACTAGGCTCTTTAATAGAGACAAGGGGATTGCAAAAGAAGGCCACTATGCAGCAGCAAAGTACTGTAGTGTCCAATAGGGCCAGAGGGAAGCAGGTTAAATATACTTTAACAGTGAGGAAGTCCCACAGGTAACACTTCATGGAGAAACTGTCATGTAAGTTTTTTTGCATAACAACGGAAAGTCTTGAGAAAGCTGGGGAAGACTGGGAAGTAGTAAGATCTGGTCAGAATTGGGGCTCCTTTCTTTTTTTTAGCTGGTTTTGAGAGTTCTCCTTTCATCTAGTTTCGATTGCCCTAGTCCGATTTGAAGATCTGGAATCAAGTAAGTCAGTTCATAGTCAGCTGCATTTAGCAAGCACTCTTGAAGAGGGATTTAAGTAGATGGTCAGATTTCTATTTTTAGAATGATTAATTTTGCATTTAGAATGATTAAATATGTAAATGATGAAGGGGGAGAGAGGAGAGAGAACAATTAGGAGGGAGGGATTGGCAGAAAGACAAATTTAGGAGAGTCCTAAAATAGCCCAGCTGAGATGTGATGAAGACTCAAATAGGGTGCTAGTCATATAACTGAAGGAAGGAGAAAAATGGAGTTAGAATCAGTTAGAGATGCAACTAATTGACTATGAGGAGAGAGAAAGAAAGAAGAGTCAAGAATGACTCCTAGGTGGTAGACTTGGTTAGCTAGAAGGATGGTGGTGACTTTAGTAGAAATAGAAATGCTTAAGGAAGTATTTGAGGGGGAGAAATTTATGGATCTCCAATCCTCTGATATGTTGGGCTTGACATGCCTGTGGGACATCAGGATGTTAGTAATTAGGTACTGGATTTCAGAATGGACCCAGTATCAGCTAGGATGCTAGTGGTTTAAAACTAGACCAATGGGAGACTACAGAGGGAGAGCATAGAGAAGAGGTATTTGTGTACAAGAGAGATTTGAGGACAATCTTTTGATTTAGTGAGTCAATTTAGCCACGATAGATTGGGAGTAGGAAGTCGTATGTTTCAAAACCCATGTATGAGTGTTCTGGGCTATCTAGAGGTTTAGCTGACTTGATCAGACAGTTGGGTCAACAGTGAATTAGAAAGGCTCAAAGACACCATTAGTCACCTTTGTCTAGGGTTATGGGAGTGGAAATATTATCACTGGAGAAGGCCAGAGTGAAAAAACAGGCTGCTGGTGGACTTAGCTGTGGGTTGCATGTCTTCAGAATGCTTGTGTAAATGCTCCTCTCTGAAAGCAGTACCTGAAACAGAGGCCTTCTGTTAGTCAATCTGGCATCACTCATTCTTAATGAACCTATGCTGGATCCTTGTGATCATCATATATCATCATATTCTCTTCTAAGTTCTCAAAAATTGTGTGTTTAGTAATCCATTCTAGACTACATTTTTCCTGGATTAGATATGAGAGTTACTAGGCCACCTCCCCTCTTCTCTTTTGAAAATCTGGATAGCATTTATTCATTTTCAGTCTTCTAGCCCTTCTATCTCTAGCAAGGGTGTGGTGCTGTGACTTGTAGGTGAGAACACTGTGTGAACCTCAACCCTGTATGGTCAGGGCTTCTCTTCTCCTGGAGCATAACTGTCTCTTCACTTACTCCCTCTGACAGGGGTTTTAATTTCAAATCAAGTATGGGAAAAAGAGAAAGAACATCAGTCAACTTGTCATTCCCTTTCTAAGGAGTGTTGACCCAACTGTCTGATCCAGTCAGCTAACCCTCTAAATAACCCCAGAGCACTCATATGTGGATTCAGAACACATGATCATCTACCCAACCCCACCTCGATCAATATATCAAAATTACAATGACACATTGAATCAGCTCTGAGCCCCCAGCAAAATAACTGTTTTGACACAACACCAAAAATGTGCATTTATTTCTCTCCCCTCTCAGAGGCTTCCTCATGGCCTCATGTTGCATTTGAGAAAGGCTGTGTGTAGATATAGCTATATACCCAACACATACATATATGTATGCATATGCATATTTATATGTGTATGTATATATATATATGTGTGTGTAATGCAATGCTTAACTTCATTTATCATAATAGCCATATTGAAAGAAAAAGTCAGCAGAAAAGTAAACAAACTCCTAAGAAATCCATAAATTTTGGGAACAGGCACATGCCCTTTGGGAAACAGGGAAAGAAAGGAGAGAAGGGAAATGGAGAAGTTGTCACAGTGGGTCTGTAGTCCAGGGGCAGTTCAGTGATACAGCAACCATTTAGACAGACTTCATTCCCCATCTGACCCCTGGAGCCAAGTCTTGGAGTCAAGCCCTACTGACCTCCTGGTGACATATCCAGTGTGCTCAGAGCTGCTTTTGTGGACTCCCCTTTCTCCAGCTCTCCTTCTTCTTGTGGTAGTTGCTACACTTCTCCCACTTTCTCATGGACCTTTCGGGTTGGTGTTCTCTTTTTTGTGCAGTTTCTTCTCTTAGAATGGGAGAGGTAAATGAGATAACAATTGTAAAGCATTTAGTCCATTCTTGGCACACAGCTATATAAACTTTAGCTATTATTATTATTATTCTATAGTATTCTTATTCACTTGATACATTCCTTTAAGTTACATAGATCCAAGTCACTAGCACGCTAATTAATCTATTCCTAACTGAAAATGATAGAAAATTACTTCCTAGTATGTTTTTCCTAAAAGTTTTTCCTAAAGTTTCTTTTCTGGAACTCCTTTGATAGAATGACTTAAGCAATGTTTCAGGGTTTGTCCCTCTCAGAGGCTGGGCTCTTCCTTCCTTTCTCTCTCTGTCTCTCTCTGTGTCTCTGGCCCTTGTCTCACTTCCTCATTCCTTCTTTTTCTCTGCCTTCTTGGTGGGTTTTTTTTTTTTTGTTCTCTCCCTCTTTTTTTCCTGTTTGGATTTTTGTCTGCTTATCACCGGACCTTGAGGGGTTAGTCCCATGGGTGACAGTTTTGGGTTCTTGGTGAACCACTGAACAGGATAGACTGAGAGATAAAAGATAACTTAGAGGTCATCAAATCTAACAGATTAGGAAAATGAGAAGTGAGAGATCTGGGGGCTTGTTGTATGGTTTATTGCCCAGACTAAAGGAACTTCACAGAAGAATTAGGGGAGCTAGGCAATGCTGAAAGGAATGGTGGGGGTGTGTGTGTGTGTGTGTGTGTGTGTGTGTGTGTGTGTGTGTGTGAAGGTATTATAAGCTAGGCCTGGTAGACTTGAGGTCTCTATAACAGTGTCCCCTTAATAGAGGCTACAGCTTATAGAATCTATGCATGGAAAGCATTCTCATAAGATTAGGCCTGATGGTCTTAAGGCCAACAAGACAGTCTCCCCTTAACAGAAGCTGTAAGCTTGTACAACATACGTGTATAAAAGTACTGAAAATAACATTTTTCTAAGGCTAGCATAGCTGTGTGCCCGAAAAGAGTATTTTGTTCACTACCAGTTCATTTTTCTCTTTGACATGTACCTTCCCCCCAATAATATTTTTCCCTGGCCCCTGTATACAAATAGGTCAGCTCCAGGAGCAACACCCAAAATTAGAGTATAAGAACTCCACGCTCAGCAGGGTAGCTTGGAGCACACCATTCTCTCTAGGGGGAACATACTTGTTACCAGAGCATGCCCTTCCTGCCAAATGGACTCATGTCTCCAGGCTACCCTCTGTCAGCTTGTGTGAATTGTAAATCAAGTCCCTTTTCCTCTCTCCCCTTTTCATTGAACTGAATACCACTGTTTTACATATTATTCTCAGCAACCAAACTTTAAAGGGTTGTTTCCCCTGATATCTCTGGCTGGCCCAAGGGCATCTCTTTAGACAGATATTCGGTACCCAGACAAGGACTTAACCTATTGACAACTGAACCTACATTGGAGGAGAATGACTATGTGAACCTAGTCTTAGAAAGCAAGGGTTAATGGGAACCCTAAGTCCTTCTATGAGGGACTTCCTCATGCCACAGGATTGTCACAAAACAAGACCATATGACTTAACTTTTGGGGAAACATACTAAGACTCCCTTCCCCCTTCCCCCATAACCTGTTGCCTCTTTAGGCTATATATCACAAAATTCTATCTGCATAGTGTTTTATTCTGAAGTCCTTGGTTCCACTAAAATAAAGAATCCTAATTAACATTTCTTTCTCATTTCTTAAACTAAGTCCTGCGCTGAAATTTAGGTTATATCTATGTTTTGTCTTATTGTAGAATTTTGTCTTTGGGAGAAAATATTTTAAATTGTGAGTGAATATGGTCTGTATCAGGGAGAGATGTTCAGAGGAAAGATAGATTTTTGTCTCTTGATTCTCTCTTCCTCTCCACAAGGAAGGGAAAGGAACACACATTTAATAAGTCCTTACCTTGTACCAGCATTTTACAAATATTACATGATTTGATGCTCACAACAACCCTGTGGGGTAGGTGCCATTTAATCCCCGTTTTAGAGTTGAGCTAAGTGACTTGCCCAGGGACATACATTTAGGTTTCTATATACTATTTATACTATACTATACTATACATTTCTATTCTTTAGGTTTCTACATACTATTAGGTTTCTCAGGTTCAATATGAACTCAAGTCTTCCTGACTCCAGGCCCTGCCCTCTGTACTATGGCACCACCTAGTTGTCTCTGAGGAGAGCTGCTCAGGCTTGGAATAGTTTAATCAAAAAATGGTCTCTGACCAACTTATGCACAAAGCACAGTGTGCTGAATTTTTCTTCCACAGTAGAAGGAAGCATTAAAGGTGCAGCAAGACAAGAGAATGAAGGCAGTGCCTTCCACACTGATGTAGTAGCTGATAACTGAATGAGCTCAGCCCTTACATAGCATCAGTGCTATCCAGTTTAACTGAAGGCCAAAATCACTGCCAGGTGAGTCCTCCCTATGGGCCAGGGCCCCAAAGAAGCTCCTTGTCCCTTGCTCCTCCTGTCATTGACACTGTGGTGGCTGCACTACCTGGATTGGTGAAACTCAAATTCTTAACCCAGATTGGAGACTTTTCCCTCTGAACCTAGAATGGAAAAGAATAAACGAACAGGCCAAGGACATTCCATTTCTTTTTTTTCCTCCAGCATTAAAAAAAATACTATTTACTTTTAGTTTACAACATTCAGTTCCACAATTCCTGGAGTTACAAATTTTTTTCCCCTCCCTCTCCACCCCCGCCCCCCCCATGGCAGCATGCAGTCAGTTCAACCAATATCTTTGCATTAAACATTAGTCAAGTTGTAAAAAAGAGTTATAACCAATGGAGTGAACAGTGACAAAGAATGGACCAAACAAAACACAAAAGAGGGAGCAAGGAGTTGGCTTCAATCTGCATTCAGACTCCGTTATTCTTTCTCTTTCCATTATGAGTCTTTTGGAGTTGTCTTATAGCCTTGCATTGCTGAGAGGAGCCCAGTCTATCAAAGTCAGTCATCATAGATATGATATGTCTTTAATTGTGTACAAAGTTCTCCTGGTTCTGCACTACTCATTCACATCAGTTTATATAAAGGACATTCCATTTCTCAGAAGGACAAAAAGCCTTCCTCCTTTTTACTTGGTCTCACTATATGCTGTAAGGGAAGGAGTCATCTTGGTCCCCTCAGATACAAAGAAAGCAGAGACAGTGAGAGCTTCCTCACACCTTTTAAAAAGGCTCATGGTTCTGGCTCACTCCTCCTAAACATGTGGCAGGCAAACTGGAACCAATTAAAGCATCTCCATCCATGCTCATATACATATATACACATACATATATGTGGATGTGTCTATGCATACAGATATACATAGACATGCATATATTTGGTTCTCTTTATTTGATTCTCCATCAGTTCATATGTTGAAATGTCTTCTTAAAGCTTCTCTGAATTCATCATATTCATTATTTTTGGGCAAAAGAAAATTCATTTAGTTTAGCATTCCCTTATTCCATATAGGCCTCTACTTTGTTTCCAGCTGTTTCCTCTCACAGAACGTCTTGCTATGAATATTTTGGTGTCGATTTGACCTTTCTTTCTGTTTTTAACCTCATTGAAACATTTGCCTTGGAGTTTCCTGTTCAGTTCTAAGGTTAAGCTTGTTCCCTCCTATCTTCTCCAACAACTTGCTCCTTTCAATTATTTGCTCTACTCCAAATGTCTGCAAATCCCTTATCTTTTACTGGTTCCTTCTCTTTTGCTTTCAAGAACATATGGCTTTTCCTCCTCTTAAAACTAAAACAAAAACCTTATGCTTGATTCTACTTAACCCTCTAGCTTCTCACCTAAAGGCAACCATGTGCTCCAGTGGATAAAGCAGTGAGCTTGGAGTGAAGAGGAACTGAGCTCAAATTTGACCTTAAGAAAGTCAATGAACCTTTGTCTGTCTCACTTTCTTCATTTGCAGAAGGGGCGTAATAATAACTCCTAACTCTCCAGGATTGTTGTGAGGATCAAATGAGACACTTGTCAAACATTTAGCTTGGTGCTTGATGCAGAGCAGGCACTTAATAAATGCTTATTCTCTCCTTTTGCTTCTCTCCTATTTGCTAGTGAACTTCTCAGAGGGTAAGTCCAGTGACTCTGCTTCCTCACTGCCCATATTCTTTAAAGGCCATTGTGACATCATCAACCTGTAGGGTTAGGGATGAGGTCTCATTCTTGCATCTCCACAGGTGATTATTAAAGTGCCTTACATTCAGGGATTGTGAATAAATATCTGTTGACTAAATGGATTGAAAGAGGTCGCTGGGAGTCTCCTTTGAAAGGAGATTGTATTGGGGTTGAGGTCAAGCCAGGAATATGGCAATCTCCAGTAGGGTTAAGCAGCACAACTAAGTTGGAAATCAGATAAGTTGCATGCTTTTAAAAAATTATTTTCTAATGTTAATGGATTTTGTCTTAAAATGTTAGTCATTTTCCTATCCTGTAAAGAAGAAAAGCAATCAAATAAAATATTTTATAAAGAAACCTTATCTGCCACGTATACAACATTCTACCCATGTAGTCCCCCTCTTCTCTGCTGTAGGGGAGAAGGTATAGACATAATCTTTTTCTGATAGATGAGGTGGCCTTGTCTCTGGGTCTTAGAACACCTGCAGGATCCCTTAGTTCAGTCTCTTATTCAACTCTTCTCCCTTTCCTTTCACAATTCTTTTTTTATCTTTCATCTCTCTTCAAACCCCCAGTATCAACCACCTTCCAAGACAGACAGGTAGAACTACCTTCAACTAGTATAAGACATATGCAGCCAAAACAGTCATTTGTTACTGTTCTAGAAATTTATTTGCTTATATACTAAAATAATAATATTTAGTTAAATACTAATAAAATGATTTAATATATTTATAGTGTCCTTCTGTGTCTAGGAGTCAATAAAAGTGCAGCCCTGAGTCCCTAGGAATTCAGCCATGAGAAGGGTGCTAGTTGGGGCTGACTACTTTACCTGGAGCTCACAGACACCTCTATCCTCTGAAGACAAAGAGATACTGGAGGTCAGGAGTAAGGAAGAGTCCTTATTCCAAGCTTGACAGGAGTCCCCCACTGCTGTCCTCAGGAATGAGCTAAGAAGGATGAGGACCAGGAGATGAGGAAGTACATAGAGATGACTGGGTCACTGCCATGTCAAGACTTCAGGCATTCATTCCACAGGCTGATGAATCAGTCATCCTCAGGTTCCTAACGCCATCTGGTTAGAGGCCGCCTTGTGTTCTTCTTTGGGCCATTGACCTCTTTCTGAAGTGTGAAATACAAACCAGTGTCCACTGCAAACAGAATTCCCATCACAAGGTAGAAAAGGACGTAGTACCAGATTTTAGAAGATGGACTTGAACCTACATTTGTACAAAAGTAAGAGGCAGGAGGAAGAACCATTAGAATCTTGTGGAATCAACAAATAAAGCCTACAAATATCCATTAAGCATTTGTTTCCTAAAGGAGAAAGACAGAAAAGGAAGTCATCTGTGCTTGGGTCTGGGGAAGGAGACTGTGAGATCCTCAGGGGGAAGACTGCTTGGATCCCTAAAGTTACCTGATGCTAAGGGTCTCAGCCAAAACTTACTATGAGGGTCTCTCTTAGCCCAGAGAGAGAAAGCAGGAGGGAAGGAGAGCAGGAAAGGGAGGGACAGAGACAGAGAGAGAATAGTAAGAGTGAGGTGCTATACCTATACCATACTCATGCTACAATTGAATTTTGGAATAGCTTATACCAGTTCCATCATTATTGTTGCTATTATTTATTATTACTGATTATAATAATATTATTATTACTATAAGTTCTGAATCAAGTTCCTTGATCTTCTAACCCTATATAATATTTTCTTCTTCACCCTATATAATGGAAAGAGCTCCTGCCTGGGCCTGCAGTTTCAAAAGATGAACTCTGATTGGTCTTTCTAGGGATTCAGGAATTCAGGATTTGATCAGAAGGGCCAGACACCCAGTCATTTTCCAGTGGGAAAGGGGGGGTGGGATGGTTAGTTGCAAAGATTCATATTAAAGTGTTGTGCTGGTCCAAATGATTGGCAGTCAGGGAACATTGGACCTCAGGATTCTAAAAGATGGGTTGTGTTATATGGGAAGGAGAAGTTATTCCTTTCAATGGTAGAATCCAGAGTTGGGGAATGAAGGGAGAGGTGTAACTTCTGTTCCTTTGCAGTCACATCTGAATGAATGATATCCCACCTCCCAAAAAGTCCTCTGTGGAACATAGATAGGTACACATGAAATAGGCATGGAAGGTAGATACTTTCAGCCTTCTGCTGGTAGCAAGAAAGGAAATTCCCAGTGATCTGAAGTACCCCAAACAATCATTAATCCTCTTCATATCCATCCTCCAAAGTCCCCTTCCCTCAAAGCCCCAAACCTTTCACTTCCCTCGTTGGGTGTATCTCACCTTGGACAGTAATTCTCACCACTCTTGACTTTTCCTTCCTATTTCCTATGAATGCTGAACAGAAATAATCTCCACTGTCATCAATGTTTGTTTTCCCAGCTGTGGCACCTCAGCACCATGGGCTCCCCTTTCATATAAACCAATTTGGAGGTCTGGAGTACCAGCCAGTCTGAAAAGATAGAGACAAGAATCTAGCAGGCCTCAACTCAAAGTAGAATCTCAAGTCATTCTAGACTGTGATGGGGAGAGATGGTAAGCTTCTAGCATGAAGAAGAATGTCAGATGGTGAGGGGAAGTCAATCAATAGTATTGACTATAAACAGTCAATAGTATTGACTTTTATAAACAACCTTGTTGCCCCTGGAGACCTCCTGACTAAGTAAGGTCATAGTATAAACAACCATGTGAAAAGGTCATGGGATCTAAAAAAGTACATAGAAATAAAGATAAATGCATGATGCTATCTATCTCTTGATAGAGGTGAAATGGATTCAAGGTGCAGAAGGAAACATGCATTTGCAAACATGGCAAAAGTGTGGATTTGTTTTGCTTGACTACATAGCTTTGTTACAAGAATTGTGTTCTTTTTTTTTTTATGAAGTGATCTGGGGAGAAAAGAAAGATATCAGTAGTGTTGCCAAAAGAAAGAAAATGGTTTTTGGAACTTTTTTGTTTTTTAAAAATTAATTTTTATCGATAGCTTTTGCAAAACATACCGCCTATGTTTCCCACTATTTCCCTTCTCCTCCACCTTCTAAGGAGCTATCCCTTATTAACAAAATAGGGGGAAAAACAGTTCCACAAAAAATAATCCACCACTTTAATATTACATGCAGGACTGGGGCTGATTTTTAAAATATCCAATTATAATTATCAAAGTGCTTATCTTAATATGAAATGTTTAAAAGCTCCTAATATATATTTTTGTATATAGATGGTTGATTTTTGAAAAACTTTGTATATTTGCCCCACTGCCTCTTCCTCTCCCTCTCCTCCTCTTAAAAGGAAGGTAATTTTTTTTTTTTTTTTTTTGCTTTTTGGAGGGCAGTTGGGGTTAAGTAACTTGCCCAAGGTCGCACAGGTAGGTTTTTGTTTGTCGTGTTAAGTGTCTGAGGCCAGATCCAAACTCAGGTCCTTCTGACTCCAGGGCTGGCACTCTACTCACTGCAACACCTAGCCACCCAGGAAGGTAAATTTTTGATGGCCAGAAGTCAGTTACCCACTTAACTTGGGGTTTACTGGCTATATTTCTCTCTCTCTCTCTCTCTCTCTCTCTCTTTCTCTCTCTCCTTCCTTCCTTTATCTCTTCCTCCCTCCCTCCCTTCCTTTCTTTCTGTATTCTAGTTCACTCTGAAGCTCAAAGATTGGACCACAATAGGTCCCTTTGGGGTTAAGTAACTTGCCCAAGGTCACACGGCTAGGTTTTTGTTTGTGTGTGCATTAAGTGTCTGAGGCCAGATCCAAACTCAGGTCCTTCTGACTCCAGGGCCGACACTCTACTCACTGTGCCACCTAGCTGCCCCCTATTGTATAATTTTTTAATGCATAGAAGAGAACAGAATGAAGTTCAGAAGGAAACACCAAGACAGGATAGCTTTTAAAATGAACACATTGAATTTCCTACATACCATTTTGTTTTTAAAAAGCAAACTGTACACAACAGAGACATGTGCTTTCACATTTAATATTTTTTCTGTTCTATATTGTATATAAAAATGTTTATTTGGGGGATGTTCATTAAATTCAGAATTTTAAAAAATAAAAGATGGAAATGCATTCGTGCAAACAAAACATAAAATCCATCTGTATAGTCTGAGGAACAAAATCCAGTATTTTTGATCAAATTGAATTTTAAAATTCAATTTAACCAGCAATAGTACATAACTGAAACAATGCAAAATGTGCATAAACCCATCTCTGGCCCTTGAGGAGCTTACATCTCTATTGGAAGAAAACAAGCTGTGTATAGATAAGGAAATACAAAATGTTTACAAAGTAAATTGGGGTGATTGAGAGCAGCAACAATTAGGGCAATCAGAAAAGTCCTCCTATAGGAGGTGGCATTTGAGGCCAATCTTGAAGAGAGGGAGGATTCCAAGAGGCAAAGGTAAGAGGAAAAATATGTCAAGCATGGGGGACAACTGGTCCAGAATCGTGGAGGTGAGAGCTGGCTGTCATGTATAGGGAATGACAAGTAAGCTACTTTGGCTATAACATGGAGTCCATGAGGAGGAATTACAATAAATCAGTCTAGATAGTTTGAAGTCAGATATGAATAGGCTTTAAGTGTCAAGCAGGGAAGTTTCTATTTTATCTTTATTTTTATAGGTTAGCAGGGAACCACTGCAGCTTCTTGAGCTGTGGACTAACATGGTCAGACTTATGCTTTTAGGAACATCAGCTTGGCCTCTGTGTGGAAGGTGAATGGTAGAGAAGAGAGACTGGAGGCATGGACACCAATTAGGAGACTTTTGCAATAGTTCAACAGGTGAGGAGTTAGGAGCTCCTGAACTAGGATGGTACAGTCATGTGAGTGGAAAAGGAACAAGTGACTAGAGAACTGGTTGGATTCAGGAGGTGAGAGAAGAGACTGAAGAGGCCAGCATGACATTACAAATCCAAGTGAGGCCCTTGACAGAAGAAGGGAAATTAGGAGGAGAGGAGTGTAGGGGGCAAAATGGTGAGTTCAGCAGAGCTTGAGATGCTTTTGATACATCCAGGTAGAGATGTCTAAAAGGCAGCTGGAGATGTGGGACCTAGACCTCAGGAGGGAGTTGAGGGTACAATGTGTAGGTTGAGGAGACATCTGCATAGAATGAACCCATGGGAGCTGATGAGATCATGGAGAGAGAGTGCTGAGAGAGAAGAGAAGAGAAGAGGGCACAGAACAGAGCCCTTGGATGCACCCAAACATCAGGGCTCAACAAGGATCCTAAGGAAGATCAGTGAGCAAAGTGGAAGATAACAAAGAGGGGAGAAAGTAGCCAGAAGGATGGGGTGGACAATAGTGTGCAGTGCTAGAGAGGTCAAGAAGTATGAGGACTTAGAAAAAGAGACATCATAGGTCTAGAAGGACCCTGAGAAGCCATCTAATCCAATCCTAGTTTGTAAGTGACAAAATGGAGGCCCAGAGGGCAAAGAGATTGTCAACTTCCATGGAAGGAGGGGCTCAGCTTTTCTGACATTCATCACATGCTGCCATGATAGCTCATTGCATGGTGCTATGTTAGATCACTGGTAACTTTGGAAAGAACAGTTTCAGTCAAATGATGTGGAGAAGTGAAACTGCAAGTGTTTGAGAAGCAGATGTGACATGGGAAAGTGTGGGCAAAGGGAGACAGATTTGTTTTTTAAAAACAAATCAGATTTCATTAGTGTCTTTTGTTTTTAACTTTGCCTTGTTTCCTGCCTGTATCCTTTCCCCTATATCTGCAAAGCCTCCCTTTTAACAAAGAACTTTCATTTAAAAAAAGGAGAGAAAAATTCAGTAAAAGGAACCAATACATCAAACACATCTCATATCATGTGTGAAGTTCCACACCCGTGGATCTTCTCACCTCTGCAAGGAAGTGAGTGAGATGATGAACAACTTTATTTTTCTAATATTTTGTCTGTGAAACAGCAGAGAGATGCAGAATAGCTTGTTAGGGATGGTAAAGTTAAGGGGGTTTTTAAGGGTGAGGAGACTTCAGCAGAGAGGGAGCCAATGGGTAAGGAAATATTTAAAAAATTAAAGAGAGAGAAGGGATGGTCAAAGGAACAAGCTCCCATAAGAGATAGGAGGTTAAAGTCAAGGGCAGAGTGGGTGGCCTTGGGATTTTCTCCAGTGTTCTCTCCCCTGAACTGCATTGTTAGCTACATAGAGATTTTAATTGAAATCTTGAGAATGGATAAGTTCCCATTCACTGAGAATGAAAAAAGAAGAAAGAAAAAATCCTAGGGGATCATCTACATTTAGGGGTTGCAAAGAGGAAGCAGGCCAAAAGAAAGAGGCAGAGACAAAATCATAATCATGGCGTCTCATGGAAGCTAAAATTAAGGAAAGTTTCAATCGAGATGAGGGATGGTCAACATGGCCAAATGCTGCAGAGAAATTAGGAAGGAAGAGGACCCACAAAAGGGGACTGGATTTAACTCATGAGAGTTACTGGAGAGCTTTAATTAAGCAATTTCACTGAAGTGTTGTGGGCAGAAGTCCGATTGTCGAGAGGTTGAGGTATGAGTGTAATATGTGCTTCGAGGAAAAAAAGAACCGTAGTAGAACTGAGAAGTTTGGTGGTGAAAGGAAAGTGAAAGAATTATAGTTTAATTGAGTAGCAGACTCTAGGAAACAATATTTTAAGGCAGGCAGGACTAGCTTGTTTTTAGATTGAGAAGAAAAATTTGATGGAAAGATATTAAAAATACAAGAGAAATGATGAGTGAGGGATACCTCAAGGGGAAGCTATTAAGAGCACAGGTGATGGGGTTAATTTTGGGAAGGAGGTGTGGGGTCATTTTCTCTGAATCAGGTAAGAAGGGTGGTTTGAATGATTAGGGAGATATGAGGGAAGCTCAGGTATCTCCTATCTGATGGCCTGGATCTGCTTTTTCTGTGAAGTTGGCAAGGCACAGTCATTTGTTTGATCCATCAGCAAGCGTTTATTGAATGCCTGCTATGGGTCAGGCAGTGTGTTAGACACAGAGGGAAACACAGATAAATATGAAAGACTCACATTTAATGGGCTTGCTGTCTACAGAGGAGAAAATTTCCACATACAAATAAGTATAGGCAAGATATGCTGCCCCTTTAGGATTTGGACCATTTTATTTGTGGTAAGGAGAAGCATGCAGAGTTTTGAGATCTGAGAGAAATCAGACTCCAAGAAATTTACCTATTGAAGACAAAAATGGCCTCAGTGTGTTGTTTTCCAATAGCTTGTTTACATATCACTAATCTGAGGTTAAGTAGGAAACCTGTACAATTTCATTTTTTGTGACTAGGGTTGGGGATGGGATATTCATAACCATACTGTATAAAAATAAAATGATTATTTTATTTTAATTATATATAAATAAAATTACTTTTTTTTAACAGGTGAGAACACTAGTAATTGGCATGAGGATGGGTAAATCAGGGGAGTTTGTGTAATTTTTTTCAGCTCTGTTCTTCAGCATGTAAGTAGGAGTGGAGTCAGTTTATGGTGAGAGAAATTCAAGGTTGAAACTTAGTAGTAAATTGGTTGGTTAATTGTAGGGCCCCCCCACTCACCTGGAAAGACTTCAAGGCTCACGGGGTCACTGAGAGCAGACTGGCCTCTCTGGCATTGGTACTTCCCGCTGTGTGTCATATTGTCAGCTGTGATGTTGTAGTCTTGGATTTTAATAGGAATGATTGTGTCATTGTGGAGCCAAAGGGTGGAGCTGTTTTCAGGGGTGCCAGACCCTTCACACCTCAGAGATACACGATCATTCCTGAGCACACTGAACCATGGTGGGTACAGGGTCACTACTGACTTAGAAAGACTTGCTGCTGGTGGAGAGAAGAGATGGAAAAGGTCTTTAGTCATCTCTGGAATACAAGCGAGCTCTCACTTATAACCCACAGCCAGACTTGCTCAAATGTGGGGAAAAGGACTTTGGGCACCATTTTTCTGGGTTGACTCTAATGGGAATCTGACCAGAAAAACAGAAAGTGAAACCCTGTTGAGAGTAGAAATTGCTGATCCGATTCTTTATTTAAAGGAAAACTTTTCAACTTTATATAATTGTGAGGCTCTGAGAATTCTATTGTTTTGAGAAACAAAGGAGCAAACTCACCTGCTTTCCTGCCAGTCAGAGCTACAAGAGAAAAGAGAGAAGAAGTCAACAAAGGGCAGGGGGGGAGCACAGAGCACCTGGAGCATGTTTAGCCTGGGCTGCTTTAAGAATTCTTCCTTCTTTCTTTTTTTGTTTGCTTGTTTTTTTGGAGGGGGGAAGGCAGGGCAATTGGGGTTAAGTGACTTGCCCAAGGTCACACAGCTAGTAAGTGATTAAGTGTCTGAGGTCAAACTTGAACACAGGTCCTCCTGATTCCAGGGTCAGTGCTCTAGTCACTGCGTCATCTAGACCGCCCAAGAATTCTGTATTACAGAGAAATGAAACCTGCCTCCCTTTAGTATCTCATCCCATCATCCTTAACTTCTCTGTCCACCTTGCTGATAATTAGAACATTGATGTAGGACTTACTATGTTTCAAGCACTGTGCTGAGTGCTAGATAAATACAAACTCATTAGATCCTTACAAAAATTCTGCAAGTCATTGTCCCCATTATACATAAGGGGAAACTGAGGCAAATAGAGGTTAAGTGACTTGCCTAGGGGACACACAGCTAGCAGATATCTGAGGCTGGATTTGAATTCAGCCCCATTTCCATTGCACCACCTATCTGCTTTGATGATGCCCACCTGCTGTGATCCTCAAGCACAGAAAACAATAACAACACTGCTGAATTTTGATCCAGAAGGTTAGAATATAATTTTAGATCTCTAGGAGATAGTTACTTTTCTGCTCTAACAGCATTATTTTACACAGATATAGTATAGAAGATAGAGCTCTGGACTTGGATTTAGAAAGTCAGATTCAAATCCTGCCAAGAGAAGCTGTGTGATTCTAGGCATTCAATTTAACCTCTCTGAGGTTCATTTTCTTCATCTTCTTCTTCTTCTTCTCCCCTTCTTCTTCTTCTTCTCCTTCTTCTTCTTCTTCTTTGATTTTTAGAGAGGGGCAATTGGGGTTAAGTGACTTGCCCAAGGTCATATGGCTAGTTTTGTGTTAAGTGTCTGAGGCCGAATTTGAACTCAGGTTCTCCTGACTCCAGGGCCGGTGCTCTATTCACTATGCCACCTAGCTGCCCTATTTTCTTCATTTTTAAAAAGGAGATAATAAAAGCACCAAATTCGAAGGGTTATTGTGAGTGTCATATAAGGTAATGTATGTATAATACTTGGCAAACCTTAAAGTCTCATTTAAATGGGAGCCATTATGACCCAAGGACATACAGTCCACTCTCCCTTCCCCTACTATGTCTGTCCTGCCAAAGATGATGCCCTTTTCCCATGCTCCCAACCCCCCAAAGAGATCAGCGTTCTTATCTGGACTTGTAGAAAGGCTTTGCTAGTCCCAGAGACCAAAGATACCCTGTATCTCTCCCCTCAGAGTAACTGTGACTCACCCAGAAGCAGCAAAAATGGTAACATCGACAGAGACATTCTGCTGGGATGAAATAGATCAGACCAACTGAATTGTCCACTGCTTCCCTGGGACAGGATGTGACCTAACTCAGGCTTTTAGAATGGTTTAGAAAAGAGGAAGGAAACCAACATTTCCCCCTCCCCCCTCATCTATCACCAGGTTGCTTTTCCCGGAACCAATCTTGGTTTTTATAAAACAAAGTCCAGTAGATTGAGGTCTCTACACCTGACTTCTGGGAAGTAATACTTCAGTAGGAGAGCTGCTATTATGCCCCTTAGAGTGAGCAGAATCTGTCCCCCAGCCTGAGGAGGACTTTGGGTAAAACCTGATTTATCCCACATAGAATAAGGCTGTGGGTGGGATTTTAACTGGGACTTGAAGGAAGCCAGGGAGGCAGAAATAAGGAGGGAGAGAATTCCAGGCATAGGGGACAAACAATGAAAATTCCTGAAGTCAGAAAATGGAGTGTCTTGTACAAAGAACAATAGAGAGAAGACAGGAAAGGGGGGAGGTTGGCAAGTTATGAAGGGCTTGGAAAAACAAACAGATTCTACATGTGGGGAGGCCTTATGGTACCATGGCCAGCCTGTGTTGTATGGCAAAAGAGAGCAGAAGATTAAGTCAGCAAAAGAAGTTTGTGAAATCACAACAAAAGGAGAATAAATCAAAAAAAGAACAATCAGAGCATATTATAAAGTTACACGATAACAATAAAGTTACATGCTAACAAAACTGAGGACATATAAAAGAGGAATACTTTAAAAATTCTAAAATATCCAAACTGTCAGAAGCCCAAATGGAAATCTTAAGTACCCCAATCTCAGCAAAGGAAATGAATTCAGCTGTAAAAGTGCCAACAAAGAAAAAAATCGCCTGGTGCTGGTGGATGCACAGGAGAAATCTGTTAAACTTTTAAGGAACAATCAATACCCAAACTCCACAAATTATTCTCAAAAATTGAGAAAGAAAACACTGCCAGAGTTCTTTTCTAAGACAAATATAGTCCTAATACCTAAATGCAGGAAAGGTAAACCAGGAAAAGAGAACTATATACCAATATTATGAACATTAACTCAAAATTTATTTTAGCAATATCTTTATTTTTTAAATATTGTTATTATTGGGGGGGGGAGTAAATAAGCTTACTTTAATCGATCAAACATATATCATTTACCTAGTTCAGGGGAAAAAGGTCAGCACCCAGAACTTCAAAGTATACAGACACAACTTACAAAACAGAGAAACAAACAGATCAAGCAGACAGGCTTCCAAATTGCCCAACCATTACATTAATACCAAATCACAGTTACCAGAGAGGGAAGCACCAACATCTGGGTTTCCAAAGCCAGTGGCCTTCTCAACAGCTGCCCAGAGTCTCACCTAGTCAAGTCACACAACACTTCTCAAAGTGAGCCCCAAAGCAAAGCCTCATGTCAGGGATTATATAGCCATTTCATGGCTCAGAGAATGTCACAACCCTCTTGAACCACTGCCCAATCACACAGCATCAAGGTGTGGGCATTCCTGAAAACCAAGCCTCCTGCCACAGACTTCATGTGACCACATTCAGCCTATTAGGGGGCAGAGTATGTTTTATTTTTTTTTTAAACAAATGCTTTATTAACTTCTGTTTTACATCATTCATTTCTGCCAGATTTTAGTTACAATTTTTTTCTTTTTTCCCCCCCTGTTTTTTCCCCTGCCCGCACTCCCAGAATAGCAGTCCCACAAGATATCACTTCCTCCAATCTGCTCTCTCCTATATCTTCTCCCATACCCCTTTCGACTTTTCCATTAGAGCAAAGTGAATCTCTGTGCCCCAATGCCTGCATATCTTATCTCTCAATTACATGCAAAATAGTATTAATAATAGTATATATATTTGAAACATTTAATTTTAAGACGTCGTGTTTCAGATCCATTCCCTTCCTCCCTTGTCACCCATTCCCTCTGGGAAGATAAGTAATTCAGTATATGTTACACATGTCTAGCTATGCAAAACATTACCATAGTAGATATATTGTAAAAGGCTGCTTCTAATTCCCACCTACTCATCCCACCCCCCACCTGGTCCATTCCCTACTTGATCCTGTACCTTTTCTATAGTGGGTACTTCCAACCTCCCCTCCCCACAAGAATGCCTTCCCATCCATCATCCCTCCTCTCATCCCCCTCCATTCTGCTGCAGGTTGAGATATCCCATTTAGTATGTAAGTCATTCTCTCCCTGAACCAAATTCAATGAGAATGTGGTTTTGCCTTTTTGCCTTCCTATTCTTCCCCTCCCTTGCAGCCACTTCCCCTTGCTTCTTCTACATGAGATAGTTTACCCTACCCTGTCTCTCCCCATCTCCTCTTGCCACTTTCCTCTCTCACCTCATAATTTCACCCCTTGAGTATCCTCCCTTCCCGACAAATCCAACCTATGCCCTCTATCCATATAAAACTGTAAACACATATACACACATTCAAATATGTATTCATATGATCATACACCCTTCTTCCATTATTTTCATACTGAGAAAGGTTTCATCAGTCACAGTTATTGTTTTTCCATGTAGGAATGTAAATAGGTCAACTTTGATAAGTTCCTTTTGATTTTTTTTCCCTGATTACCTTCTCAGGCATCTCTTGCTTCTTGTGTCTGGATGTGAAATTTTCTATTCAACTCTGGTTTTTTCCTCAAGAATGCTTGAAAGTCCTCTATTCCACTGAATGACCATATTTTCCTCTGAAACAAGATGCTCAGTTTTGCTGGGTAGGTGACCCTTGGGTTCAGTCCCAGCTCTTTTGCCCTCTGGAATATCATATTGCATGGCCTTCTATCCCTCAGTGTAGAAGCTGCCAGGTCCTGTGCTATTCTGATTGTGTTTCCACAATGTTGGAATTGTTTCTTCCTGGCTGCTTGTAGTATTTTCTCCTTGATTTGGGGATTCTGGAACCTGGCTATAATATTCCTGGGATCTTTTGGGGATATTTGTCAGGAGGCGATTGGTGGATTCTTTCAACCTCTATTTTGCCCTCTGGATCTAAAACATCAGGGCAGTTTTCCTTGAGAATTTCTTGAAGGGTGATTTCTAGGTTCTTTCCTTGATCATGGCTTTCAGGTAGTCCAATAATTTTTAAATTGTCTCTCCTGGATCTATTTTCCAGGTCAGTGGTTTTTCCCATGAGCTATTTCACATTGCTTTCTATTCTTTCATTTGTTTGGATCTGCTTAACAGCATCTTGATTTCTCATAAAGTCATTAGCTTCCATTTGCTCCAGTCTAACTCTGAAGGAATGCATCTCCTCAGTGAACTTTTGAGATTCTTTTTCCATCTGGCAAATTCGACTTTTTAAGGCATTCTTCTCCTCATTGACCTTTTGGGCCTCCTTTGCCATTTGAGTTAGTCTATTTTTTAAGGTGTTATTTTCCTCAGTCAGGCTGTTGACCCTCATTTCAAATTTTTCCTGCATCCTTCTCATTTCTCTTCCCAATTTTTCCTTCACTTCTCTTCTTTGATTTTTAAAGTCCTTCTTAAGGTCTTCTATGGCCTGTAACCCACTCATATTTTCCTTTGGGGCTTTTGGAGCAGGATTTCTGACCTCACAGTCCTCCTCCTGTTCTATGCTTCAATCCTCTTTGCCCCCAAAATAGGAGTCTAATGTTTCATTTTTCTGTTTAATTTGTTTCCTTTGCCTTGACATGTTGCCACTTAATTACTTGACTTTTGGGCTTATTGCCATAGTAGGACTCTGCCACCAAACAGGAGAGCTTTTGTCCCCAATGTTGGGGTCTTCACAGCTTTCTGGCAAGCTGGATACCCACCCCAGACCTCCCCCCCCAGATCATAATCCAGAACCAGGAAGGTTAAAGTAAGAGTGATTACACCCCCAAGAGTGACCGATGGATCTACCTACAGTTTGCAGGCCAGGCGCTGGAGCTGCCTCTGAAAACTACAAAATGGAGTGTCTCCTCAGTGGCTTCTAGCCCTCAGGGGAGGAAGCCAATGCATTCCCCAAATACTGGTTCCAAAGTCCATAGGGCACTAACTTCTCACTTTGTCCTAGGCATGTCTATGTTGATATTCTGGAATCACCATAGTTGCTGGTGTTCTAGGGTCCCTCCAGCCGGCTGTTGGCCCAGCCACCCTGGGGCTAAAACCGTGGCTCAGATGGACCTGGGCTCGGCTCTCCATGTGCTGCCTTTGCTCTGCCAGCTCCCAGAGTGCTGCACTGGTCCTTCCTGCAGGGCTGCTGGGCTGTCCTCAGCCGGAGGTTAGTTTCTCTGTGTCGTTCTGCAGGTGCTGGGGCTCCAGAGGTTGTTCAGAGTCCCCTTTTACATAGTTTGGCGGTAATCTGGGGGGAGAGTGCCTTGGACATGCTGTTTCTACTCCGCCATCTTGGCTCCGCCCCTCCCAGAGTATATTTTCCTATTTTAGCAATATCTTGTCAAACCGACTACAGTGATTTGTCCAAGAAATTATTCACTCTGAACAAATTTGATTTGTGCATAATTCAGATTTTGGAGAGGTTTGAGAGGTCATAGGGAGCAGAGAAACTGTCTAATTCTCTACCTTGTTCCTTAGCTTTTCAATGTGACATGCAGAGCAGAACTTAATACTTCAGATGTAGCCTAACCATGGCAATAGAATGATTACCTTTCTCATAATGGACAATTTTACTTTTGAAATGGAACCCAAGATTGTAGGACACCATTCCTGGGATCACAGCCTAATATTTCTTCATCTGTAAAATGAGGGGCTTGGTCTAGAGGCCTTCTAAGTTCTCTTTTAAATCTATATTTAGGACCCTGTATCATAGGATTTAATTGTACAAGTCTTTTTGCTGTCCAGTAAAAACCACATTTCTTGGCATAATTCTCTCATCATCTACATGTGAAGTTGGGTTTTAAACCTAAATGAATGACTTTCCTTTTTAACTCTATCACATTTCATCTAACTAAGTGGAGGCCTTCATATTAGCCCTTCATATGATCTACTTTTTTTTTTTAATCTTAAAGGCAGTCAGGGTTACGTGAATTGCCAACGATCACACAACTAGTAACTTTCTGAGACCAGGTTTGAACTCAAGTCCTCTTGATTCCAGAGCCTGTGCTCTATTCACTCTGCCACCTGGCTGCCCCTGTGTTAGCTAGGTTTCAAATTCTCTTTTGCCTTCTCTGCCCTTCTCATGATACCTGGTATAGTATGCTCCATTTCTACATTCTCACCAGTTCAGGACACTGGTAAACCTTCCTTCCTCTGTAGCCTAGAGTGACCTCTGGACAACAATGAAAACAACCCATTCTCTGCCACCAATAAAAGAAGTCTTAAAAATTAAAGGCAAAATTAATAAAATTGAATGTAAGAAAACCATTGAATTAATACATAAAACTAGGAGTCAGCATTGTGGGAAAAATCAATAAAATAGATAAATTATTGGTTAATATGATTTTTAAAAAGAGAGAAATCAAATTAGTAATATAAAAATGAAATGGCTGAATATACCAGTAAAGAAGATGAAATTAAAGCAATTATAAAGAGTTATTTTGCCCAATTATATGCCAATAAATATAACAACTTAAGAGAAATAGAAAAATATTTACAAAAATACCAACTTCCCACATTAGCAGAAGGGGAAATAGAATACCCAAATAGACCTATTTTAGTAAAAGAAATTGAACAGTCCACAAATGAGCTTTGCAAGAAAAAAAACACCAGGACCATACAGATTTGCAAAGGAATTTAATCAAACTTTTAAAGACCAACTAATTCCAATATTAAATAAATTATTCAGAATAGTAGGCAAAGAAGGATTTTTTTATGAAACAAATATAACACTGATACCCAAACCAGGAAAACTAAGAACAGAGAAAGAAAATTATAGACCAATTTCTTTAATTAGTATGGGTACAAAAATCCTAAAATAAAATACTAGCTAAAAGATTATAACAATATATTGTAAAGATTATGTATTATGACCAAGTGGAATTCATACCAGGAAGGCAAGGATAGCTTAACATAAGGAAAACCATTAACATGATTGATTCTATGAATAATAAAAGTAACAAAAATCATGTGATAATATCAATAGATACAGAAAAAGCATTTGATAAAACACAATGCTTATTTCTATTAAAAACACTTGAAAGTATAGGCATAAATTAACTTTTTCCTAAATTGATAAGAAGCATTTACCTAAAACCATTAGCAAGCATTATTTGTAATGGGGATAAACTAGAAGCCATCCCAGTAAGATCAGGTGTGAAACAAGGAGGTTGACTGTCACTAACATTATTCAATATTGTACTGGAAATGCTAACAATAGCAGTAAGAGAAGAAAAAGAAAAAGAAGCAATTAGAAGATGGAATGAGGTGATAAAACTATCTCTTTTTGCAGATGATGCAATGATATAGTTGGAAAATCCTAAAAATCCAACTGAAAAGTTAATTGAAATAATTAGTAATTTAAACAAAGTAGCAGAATATAAATAAGCCCACATAAATCATCATCAGTCCTATAAATGACCAATATGATCTTGCAGAAAGAGATAGCCAGAGATACCCCTATTTAAAATACCTGGGAATACACCTACCAAAACAAACAGAGGAGCTATATGAAAAAAAAAACTTTTTACACAACTAAAATCAGATTTAAATAAAATAGAAAAATATTCATTGTTCATGGGTTGGCAGGGTCAATATAATAAAAATGAAAAAATTTCCCAAAATTTATATATTCAATATGCCATTCCAATTAAACTACCAAAACATTATTTTTCAGAGATAGAAAAAATAACAAAATTCATTTGGAAGAACAGAAGGTCAAGACTATCAAAGGAACTAATGGAAAAAATTGTAAAGGAAGGAAGTTTAGCTGCCTGAGATCTCAAACTATATTACAAGGCAGTAATTATAAAAAGTATCTGGTACTGGCTAAGAAATAGAAAGATAGAACAGTAGAACAGAGCAGACATACAATCTACAGAAGCAAATGAATATAGTTACCCAGTATTTGATAAGTGTAAAGACTTAAGTTTATGGGATAAAAATTCACTATTTGGTAAAAACTTCTTTGGAAAGCAGTTTGGCAGAAATTAGGCAGAGAAAATGATCTTACACCATTTGCCAAGATAAGGTCAAAATGGATACAGGGCCTAAATATAAACAGAGATATTGCAAGAAAATTTGAAAAACATGGAACATATTACCTAACAAACTTATGGAGAGCTAAACAATTCATGAACAAACAAGAGATAGAGAGTGTTGTGAGATATGAAATGGATAATTTTGATTACATAAAATTAAAAAGGTTTTCTAAAAGTAAAGTAAATGTAGCCAGGATCAGAAGGAAAGCAGAAAACTGTGGAGAAAATTTTATAGACAGTCCTTAGATAGAGGCCTCATATCTCAAATATATAAAGAACTTTGTCAAATCTATAAGAATGCAAGTCATTCCCCAATTGATAAATGGTCAAAGTACATGAGCAGGTAGTTTTCCAATGAAGAAATCAAAACAATTTATAGTCATATGAAAAAGCACGCTAAATTTTTATTAATTAGAGAAATACAAATAAAACAACCTCAAGATATCATTTTATACCTATCAGAGTGGCTAAAATGATAGATGGGAAAAGTGACAAATGTTGGAGGAGATGTGGAAAAATTGGGACTTTAATTCATTGTTGATGGATCTGTGAGCTGGTCCAACCATTTTGGAGAGAGATTTGGAATTATGCCCAAAGAGTTATTAAACTTCCCATATCCTTTGACCCAGAAATACCACTATTAGGTCTGTTTCTCAAGATGACTAGGGAAAATGGAACATAACCTACATGTTTGAAAATATTTATAGGAGCTCTCTTTGTGGTGGCAAAGAACTGGAAATTGTGGGGATGCCTGTCAATTGAAGAATGGCTAAAATTATGGCATATGTTCATAATGGAATATTACTCTGCTATAAGAAATGATGAGTTTAATGATTTTAGCAAAGCATGGAGACACTAATAATGCAATAATGAAAAGTGAAATGAGCAGAACAAGAGAATGCTGTATACAGTAACAGCAGTATTGTTATAAGAACAACTTTAAACAACCAAATCATTTTGACAATTAGCAATACCTACATTAACCTTAAAGGTCCTACAAAGGAAAATGCTGTTTGAATCCAGAAAAGAATATCGATATGGTGTAGGAAATGATGAGCTGGCCGACTTAGGAAATCATGGGAAGACTTGGACATATGAAGGAAGATGCTATTCACCTTCGGAGAAACAGATGATTGGAGGAAATATGATCTTACATATAAGTGTATGAGTATATATGTGCACATATGTGTATGTTTATAGATACCTATGTATATGTGTGTATGAACATATGTTTATAGATACCTATGTATATGTATATATGCACACACATCCATGCCTAATTGTAGCCTTCTTTAGCTTGAGGGGAGAGGAAAGGGAAAAAAATAAGGTAAAAAGTACACATCAGAGGAAAAACAGCAATAAGGAAGTAAAAAACAAGCTGGGCAGCTTTGAAAACAATATATTTATTATATAGGTTTTTTTCAAATGGAAATTTATTGTTTTGTATTGAATCCTCTCTTATGGCCTTCTGGGTACATGGCATTTTTTATATTTCATTCAAAATTCTCATTTTGCATGTAAGTGTATTTTTTTTAATTGCTAAAAAATTTAAATATACAATAAAAGGAAGTAAAATAGAAAATCGGAAATGTAACTGAAACTACAGGGCCAATCTGACTGTGAAAGGAGGAAGGCCCCCGGGAAAATGAATAATGGGGAGGAAGGAGAAAGTTGCTTATTTTTGTCCTCCAAGCCAGATAACATAAAAGGCAGTAGCTACAAGAGAGTCCAGCTGAATGACTGGGCAGGTAACAGTAGGCTGAGGCCACAGGGGCTAGTGCTGTGGTTGTTGGTCAGTCATTTTCAGTCATGTCTGAGTCTTCATGACACTATTTGGGGTTTTCCTGGCAAAGATGCTGGAGTTGTTTGCCATTTCCTTCTCCAGATCATTTTACAGATTAAGAACTAAAGCAAATGTGGTTAAGGAACTTACTCAGTCAAACAGCTAGTTAGTGTCTGAGGCTGGATCTGAATTCTGCCACTCTTTGCTACCACCCAGCTGCCCCTTTCCTTTGCCAATATCTACTCTCAGGGTTTTCCCTGGGTCCATTGCTCAAAGGTTGTCTATCACCCCAGTAGGGGAACTAGACTCCCAAGACTGCAATTCCATTTTCATCCCTGATTCCTGAGTAATAATGATATTTTTGGCTTCCTTGAGGGTGTCTTTCCCAGAAGAGGGAGAGGAAATAAAAAAAAGTTTAGAGTGAAAATGTGAATCAAATATGGAGCAAGCAGTTTTGTTCCCAAATGTGAAGGAACTAAAAAGGAAGATACAAAATGGAATAGTTAGAAAGGAAAGAATGGAAAGAAAAATTGATACTTCAGAACATATAATGAAAAATCTTACACCAAAACTGAATGCCATGGGCTCCATAGAAAGCAACCTACCAATGAGACAAACAAGAAATATTAAATCAAACTCAAAAGACTAAAAAAGGATAAGAAAATTTTAAAAATCTTATCAAAATAGCTGATAAGGAAAACAGATGAGAGAGCTATAATTGAAAAATTATCATACTTTCTTATTTTTAATTTTTTATGGTTGTATTTTATTTTTTCCAATTATGTGTTGACAATTTTAAACATTCATTTTTGCACGATTTTGAGTTCCACATCTTTCTCCCTCTCCTTTTCCTTCCCTCTTTCGAAAATGTTAAGTGATTTGACATAAGTTATGTATGTGTATTCATGTAAAACATATTTCCATATTAGTCACAGTTGTGAAAGAAGAAACATACCAAAAGGGGAAAAAAAACACAAAAAAATAAATTGAAAATAGTATGATTCAATCTGCATTCAGAGTCCATCAGTTTTTTCATCATGAGCCCTTTGTAATTGTCTTAGATCATTGAATTTCTTTTTTTTTTTAAACAAATGCTTTATTAACTTCTGGTTTACATCATTCATTTCCACCAGATTTTGAGCTACAATTTTTTCCCCATTTTTCCCCTACCCACCACCCCAGAATAGCAGTCCCACAAGATATACCCTCATCCAATCTGCTCTCTCCCATATCTTCTCCCATACCCCCTTTGAGTTTACCATTAGGGCAAGGTGAATCTCTGTGCCCCAATGCCTGCACATTTTATCTCTCAATTACATGTAAAATAGTATTAATAATAGTATTTATATATATTTGAAACTTTTAATTTTAAAACTTCAAATTTCAGATCCATTCCTTCCTCCCCTGTCACCCACTCCCTTTGGGAAGATAAGCAATTCAGTATGTGTTGTACTTATATAGCTAGGCAAAACATCACCATAGTAGATATATTGTAAAAGACTGCTTATATTTCCCTCCCACCCATCCCACTCCCCACCTCTTCCATTCCCTACTTGATCCTGTCCCTCTTCCAAAGTGGGTACTTCCAACCTCCCCTCCCCCCAGGATGCCCTCCCCTCCATCATCCCCTCTCTCATCCCCCTTCCCCCTACTCTCCTGCAGGGTGAGATATCCCATGTAGTAGGTATGTCATTCTCTCCCTGTGTCAAATTCAATGAGAATATGGTTTTGCTTTTTGCCTTCCTGTTCTTCCCCTCCCCTGCAACCACTTCCCCTTGCCTCTTCTACATGAGATAGTTTACCCTACCCTGTATCTCCCCATCTCTTCTTGCCACATTCCTCTCTCACCTCTTAACTTCACCCCTTAAGTATCATCTGTTCCCATCAAATTTGACCTGTGCCGTCTATCCATGTATACCTGTAAACATATCTACACACATTCACATATGTATTCATATGCCCATATAACCTTCTTCAATTATTTTCATACTGAGCAAGATTTCATCAGTCACAGTTATTGTTTTTCCATGTAGGAATGTAATCAACTTTGATAAGTTCCTTTTGATTTCTTTTCCCTGATTACCTTCTCAGGCATCTCTTACTTTTTGTGTCTGAATGTCAAATTTTCTATTCAACTCTGGTTTCTTCCTCAAGAATGCTTAAAAGTCCTCTATTCCACTGAATGACCATATTTTCCCCTGAAACAAAATACTCAGTTTTGCTGGTTAGGTGACCCTTGGGTTCAGTCCCAGCTCTTTTGCCCTCTGGAATATCATATTGCATGGCCTTCTATCCCTCAGTGTAGAAGCTGCCAGGTCCTGTGCTATTCTGATTGTGTTTCCACAATATTGGAATTGTTTCTTCCTGGCTGCCTGTAGTATTTTCTTGATCTGGGGATTCTGGAACCTGGCTATAATATTCCTGGGAGTTTTCTTTTTGGGATCTTTTTCAGGAGGCTATTGGTGGATTCTTTCGACCTCTATTTCCCCCACTGGGTCTAAAACATCAGGGCAATTTTCCTTGAGAATTTCTTGAAGGGTGATTTCTAGGTTCTTTCTTTGATCATGGCTTTCAGGTAGTCCAATAATTTTTAAATTATCTCTCCTGGATCTATTTTCCAGGTCAGTGGTTTTTCCCATGAGATATTTCACATTGCCTTCTATTCTTTCATTTATTTGGATCTGTTTAAGAGCATCTTGATTTCTCATAAAGTCACTAGCTTCCATTTGCTCCAGTCTAACTCTGAAGGAATGAATCTCCTCAGTGAGCTTTTGAGATTCTTTTTCCATCTGGCAAATTCAGCTTTTCAAGGCATTCTTCTCCTCATTGCCTTTCTGTGCCTCTTTTGTTATTTGAGTTAGTCTATTTTTTAAGGTGTTATTTTCCTCAGTCAGGCTTTTGACTGTCATTTCATACTTTTCTTGCATCTCTTATTTCTCTTCCCAGTTCCCAATTCCCAATTCCCCCACTTCTCTTATCTGCTTCTTAAGGTCCTCTATGGCCTGTAGCCAGCTTGTATTTTCATTTGGCGCTTTTGGTGCAGGAGTTCTGACCTCATGGTCTTCCTCCATGCTTTGATCCTCTTTGCCCCTAAAATAGGAGTCCAATGTTGAATTTTTCTGTTTGTTTTGTTTCTTTTGCCTAGGAATGTTGCCACTTAATTACTTGATTTTTGGGCTTGTTGCCACAGTAGAACTCTGCCACCAGACAGGAGAGATTCCGCCCAAACATGGGTTATTCACAACTTCCACAGGTTGGGTGGCCTCTGTAAAGCCTCCACAAGCTCTGGCAAGCTGGATACCCACCCCAAACACCCCCCCCAAGACCACAATCCAGATCCAGGCAATTTAAAGCAAGAGCGATTAACCTCCAGACTGATTTCTGGGTCTCCCTACAGTTCGAAGACCAGGAGCTAGAGCCACCAGTGATGCTGCAAAATGGCTTCTGTGCCATGTTTCTTCAGCAGCTTTTCACCTCCAGGGGAGAAAGCCAACGTGTTCCCCAAATACTGGTCCCAAAGTCCATAGGGCACTAACCTCTCACTTTGTCCTAGGCATATCTGTGCTGATAGTTCTGGAATTGCCACAGCTGCTGGTGTTCTGGGGTCCCTCCAGCCAGCTGCTGGCTCAGCTGCCCTGGGGCTAAAATTGTGGCTCACTGCGGGCCTGGGCTCAGTTCACAGTGCACTGTGCTGCCTGCCCTCATAGCGCTGCACTCACCGCTCCCTGCAGGGCTGCTGGGTTCTCCTCAGCTGGAGGTTAGCTTCTCTGTGTAGTACTGTGGGTGCTGGGGCTCCAGAAGTTGTTCAGAGTCCCCTTTTACTACTCCACCATCTTGGCTCTGCCCTCCCCTCAGCAGTTTTTCGCCCCCCAGAGGAGAAGGCCGATGAGTTCCCCAAATACTTGTCCCAAAGTCCATAAGGCACTAACCTCTCACTTTATCCTAGGCATATCTGTGCTGATAGCTCTGGAATCGCCACAGCTGCTGGTGTTCTGGGGTCCCTCCAGTTGGCTGCTGGCCTGGCCGCCCTGGGGCTATAGCGTTCTCTCTTTTGTGCAGTTTCTTCTCTTAGAATGGGAGAGGTAAATGAGATAACAATTGTAAAGCATTTAGTCCCTTCTTGGCACACAGCTATATAAACTTTAGCTATTATTATTATTCTATAGCATTCTTATTCACTTGATACATTCCTTTAAGTTACATAGATCCAAGTCACTAGCACACTAGTTAATCTTTTCCTAACTGAAAATGACAGAAAATTACTTCCTAGTATGTTTTTCCTAAAAGTTTTTCCAAAAGTTTCTTTTCTGGAACTCCTTTGATAGAAAGACTTAAGCAATGTTTCAGGGTTTGTCTCTCTCAGAGGCTGGGCTCTTCCTTCTTTTCTCTCTCTGTCTCTCTCTGTGTCTTTGGCTCTTGTCTCACTTCCTCATTCCTTCTTTTTCTCTGCCTTCTTGGTTTTGTTTTTTTGTTGTTGTTGTTCTCTCACTCTTTTTTTCCTGTTTGGATTTTTATCTGCTTATCACCGGACCTTGAGGGGTTAGTCCCATGGGTGAGGTGACAGTTTTGGGTTCTTGGTGAACCACTGAAGAGGATAGACTGAGAGATAAAAGATAATTTAGAGGTCATCAAATCTAACAGATTAGGAAAATGAGAAGTGAGAGGTCTGGGGGCTTGTTGTATGGTTTATTGCCCAGACTAAAGGAACTTCACAGAAGAATTAGGGGAGCTAGGCAATGCTGAAAGGAATGGTGTGTGTGTGTGTGTGTGTGTGTGTGTGTGTGTGTGTGTGTGTGTGTGTGTGTGAAGGTATTATAAGCTAGGCCTGGTAGACTTGAGGTCTCTATAACAGTGTCCCCTTAATAGAGGCTACAGCTTATAGAATCTATGCATGGAAAGCATTCTCATAAGATTAGGCCTGATGGTCTTAAGGCCAACAAGACAGTCTCCCCTTAACAGAAGCTGTAAGCTTGTACAACATACGTGTATAAAAGTACTGAAAATAACATTTTTCTAAGGCTAGCATAGCTGTGTGCCCGAAAAGAGTATTTTGTTCACTACCAGTTCATTTTTCTCTTTGACATGTACCTTCCCCCCAATAATATTTTTCCCTGGCCCCTGTATACAAATAGGTCAGCTCCAGGAGCAACACCCAAAATTAGAGTATAAGAACTCCACGCTCAGCAGGGTAGCTTGGAGCACACCATTCTCTCTAGGGGGAACATACTTGTTACCAGAGCATGCCCTTCCTGCCAAATGGACTCATGTCTCCAGGCTACCCTCTGTCAGCTTGTGTGAATTGTAAATCAAGTCCCTTTTCCTCTCTCCCCTTTTCATTGAACTGAATACCACTGTTTTACATATTATTCTCAGCAACCAAACTTTAAAGGGTTGTTTCCCCTGATATCTCTGGCTGGCCCAAGGGCATCTCTTTAGACAGATATTCGGTACCCAGACAAGGACTTAACCTATTGACAACTGAACCTACATTGGAGGAGAATGACTATGTGAACCTAGTCTTAGAAAGCAAGGGTTAATGGGAACCCTAAGTCCTTCTATGAGGGACTTCCTCATGCCACAGGATTGTCACAAAACAAGGCCATATGACTTAACTTTTGGGGAAACATACTAAGACTCCCTTCCCCCTTCCCCCATAACCTGTTGCCTCTTTAGGCTATATATCACAAAATTCTATCTGCATAGTGTTTTATTCTGAAGTCCCTGGTTCCACTAAAATAAAGAATCCTAATTAACATTTCTTTCTCATTTCTTAAACTAAGTCCTGCACTGAAATTTAGGTATCTATATTTTGTCTTATTGTAGAATTTTGTCTTTGGGAGAAAATATTTTAAATTGTGAGTGAAAATGGTCTGTATCTGGGAGAGATGTTCAGAGGAAAGATAGATTTTTGTCTCTTGATTCTCTCTTCCTCTCCACAAGGAAGGGAAAGGAACACACATTTAATAAGTCCTTACCTTGTACCAGCATTTTACAAATATTACATGATTTGATGCTCACAACAACCCTGTGGGGTAGGTGCCATTTAATCCCCATTTTAGAGTTGAGCTAAGTGACTTGCCCAGGGACATACATTTAGGTTTCTATATACTATTTATACTATACTATACTATATATTTCTATTCTTTAGGTTTCTACATACTATTAGGTTTCTCAGGTTCAATATGAACTCAGGTCTTCCTGACTCCAGGCCCTGCCCTCTGTACTATGGCACCACCTAGTTGTCTCTGAGGAGAGCTGCTCAGGCTTGGAATAGTTTAATTAAAAAATGGTCTCTGACCAACTTATGCACAAAGCACAGTGTGCTGAATTTTTCTTCCACAGTAGAAGGAAGCATTAAAGGTGCAGCAAGACAAGAGAATGAAGGCAGTGCCTTCCACACTGATGTAGTAGCTGATAACTGAATGAGTTCAGCCCTTACATAGCATCAGTGCCATCCAGTTTAACTGAAGGCCAACATCACTGCCAGGTGAGTCCTCCCTATGGGCCAGGGCCCCAAAGAAGCTCCTTGTCCCTTGCTCCTCCTGTCATTGACACTGTGGTGGCTGCACTACCTGGATTGGTGAAACTCAAATTCTTAACCCAGATTGGAGACTTTTCCCTCTGAACCTAGAATGGAAAAGAATAAATGAACAGGCCAAGGACATTCCATTTGTGTTTTTTTCCTCCAGCATTAAAAAAAAAACAACTATTTATTTACTTTTAGTTTACAACATTCAGTTCCAAAATCCTTGGAGTTCCAAATTCTTTTTCCCCTCCCTCCCCACCCCAACCCTCCTCCCCCCTTCCCCCCATGGCAGCATGCAGTCAGTTCAACCAATACCTTTGCATTAAACATTAGTCAAGTTGTAAAAAAGAGTTATAACCAATGGAGTGAACAGTGACAAGGAATGGACCAAACAAAACACAAAAGAGGGAGCAAGGAGTTGGCTTCAATCTGCATTCAGACTCCGTTATTCTTTCTCTTTCCATTATGAGTCTTTTGGAGTTGTCTTATAGCCTTGCATTGCTGAGAGGAGCCCAGTCTATCAAAGTCAGTCATCATAGATATGATATGTCTTTAATTGTGTACAAAGTTCTCCTGGTTCTGCTCTATTCATTCACATCAGTTTATATAAAGGACATTCCATTTCACAGAGGGACAAAAAGCCTTCCTCCTTTTTACTTGGTCTCACTATATGCTGTAAGGGAAGGAGTCATCTTGGTCCCCTCAGATACAAAGAAAGCAGAGACAGTGAGAGCTTCCTCACACCTTTTAAAAAGGCTCATGGTTCTGGCTCACTCCTCCTAAACATGTGGCAGGCAAACTGGAACCAATTAAAGCATCTCCATCCATGTTCATATACATATATACACATACATATATGTGGATGTGTCTATGCATACAGATATACATAGACATGCATATATTTGGTTCTCTTTATTTGATTCTCCATCAGTTCATATGTTGAAATGTCTTCTTAAAGCTTCTCTGAATTCATCATATTCATTATTTTTGGGCAAAAGAAAATTCATTTAGTTTAGCATTCCCTTATTCCATATAGGCCTCTACTTTGTTTCCAGCTGTTTCCTCTCACAGAACGTCTTGCTATGAATATTTTGGTGTCGATTTGACCTTTCTTTCTGTTTTTAACCTCATTGAAACATTTGCCTTGGAGTTTCCTGTTCAGTTCTAAGGTTAAGCTTGTTCCCTCCTATCTTCTCCAACAACTTGCTCCTTTCAATTATTTGCTCTACTCCAAATGTCTGCAAATCCCTTATCTTTTACTGGTTCCTTCTCTTTTGCTTTCAAGAACATATGGCTTTTCCTCCTCTTAAAACTAAAACAAAAACCTTATGCTTGATTCTACTTAACCCTCTAGCTTCTCACCTAAAGGCAACCATGTGCTCCAGTGGATAGAGCAGTGAGCTTGGAGTGAAGAGGAACTGAGCTCAAATTTGACCTTAAGAAAGTCAATGAACCTTTGTCTGTCTCACTTTCTTCATTTGCAGAAGGGGCGTAATAATAACTCCTAACTCTCCAGGATTGTTGTGAGGATCAAATGAGACACTTGTCAAACATTTAGCTTGGTGCTTGATGCAGAGCAGGCACTTAATAAATGCTTATTCTCTCCTTTTGCTTCTCTCCTATTTGCTGGTGAACTTCTCAGAGGGTAAGACCAGTGACTGCTTCCTCACTGCCCATATTCTTTAATGCCCATTGTGACATCATCAACCTGTAGGGTTAGGATTGAGGTCTCATTTTTGCATCTCCACAGGTGATTATTAAAGTGCCTTACACTCAGGGATTGTGAATAAATATCTGTTGACTAAATGGATTGAAAGAGGACGCTGAGAGTCTCCTTTGAAAGAAGATGGTATTGGGGTTGAGGTCAAGCCAGGAATATGGCAATCTCCAGTAGGGTTAAGCAGCACAACTAAGTTGGAAATCAGATAAGTTGCATGCTTTTAAAAAATTATTTTCTAATGTTAATGGATTTTGTCTTAAAATGTTAGTCATTTTCCTATCCTGTAAAGAAGAAAAGCAATCAAATAAAAATATTTTATAAAGAAACCTTATCTGCCACGTATACAACATTCTACCCATGTAGTCCCCCTCTTCTCTGCTGTAGGGGAGAAGGTATAGACATAATCTTTTTCTGATAGATGAGGTGGCCTTGTCTCTGGGTCTTAGAACACCTGCAGGATCCCTTGGTTCAGTCTCTTATTCAACTCTTCTCCCTTTCCTTTCACAATTCTTCTTTTATCTTTCATCTCTCTTCAAACCCCCAGTATCAACCACCTTCCAAGACAGACAGGTAGAACTACCTTCAACTAGTATAAGACATATGCAGCCAAAACAGTCATTTGTTACTGTTCTAGAAATTTATTTGCTTATATACTAAAATAATAATATTTAGTTAAATACTAATAAAATGATTTAATATATTTATAGTGTCCTTCTGTGTCTAGGAGTCAATAAAAGTGCAGCCCTGAGTCCCTAGGAATTCAGCCATGAGAAGGGTGCTAGTTGGGGCTGACTACTTTACCTGGAGCTCACAGACACCTCTATCCTCTGAAGACAAAGAGATACTGGAGGTCAGGAGTAAGGAAGAGTCCTTATTCCAAGCTTGACAGGAGTCCCCCACTGCTGTCCTCAGGAATGAGCTAAGAAGGATGAGGACCAGGAGATGAGGAAGTACATAGAGATGACTGGGTCACTGCCCTGTCAAGACTTCAGGCATTCATTCCACAGGCTGATGAATCAGTCATCCTCAGGTTCCTAACGCCATCTGGTTAGAGGCCGCCTTGTGTTCTTCTTTGGGCCATTGACCTCTTTCTGAAGTGTGAAATACAAACCAGTGTCCACTGCAAACAGAATTCCCATCACAAGGTAGAAAAGGACGTAGTACCAGATTTTAGAAGATGGACTTGAACCTACATTTGTACAAAAGTAAGAGGCAGGAGGAAGAACCATTAGAATCTTGTGGAATCAACAAATAAAGCCTACAAATATCCATTAAGCATTTGTTTCCTAAAGGAGAAAGACAGAAAAGGAAGTCATCTGTGCTTGGGTCTGGGGAAGGAGACTGTGAGATCCTCAGGGGGAAGACTGCTTGGATCCCTAAAGTTACCTGATGCTAAGGGTCTCAGCCAAAACTTACTATGAGGGTCTCTCTTAGCCCAGAGAGAGAAAGCAGGAGGGAAGGAGAGCAGGAAAGGGAGGGACAGAGACAGAGAGAGAATAGTAAGAGTGAGGTGCTATACCTATACCATACTCATGCTACAATTGAATTTTGGAATAGCTTATACCAGTTCCATCATTATTGTTGCTATTATTTATTATTACTGATTATAATAATATTATTATTACTATAAGTTCTGAATCAAGTTCCTTGATCTTCTAACCCTATATAATATTTTCTTCTTCACCCTATATAATGGAAAGAGCTCCTGCCTGGGCCTGCAGTTTCAAAAGATGAACTCTGATTGGTCTTTCTAGGGATTCAGGAATTCAGGATTTGATCAGAAGGGCCAGACACCCAGTCATTTTCCAGTGGGAATGGGGGGTGGGTGGGATGGTTAGTTGCAAGGATTCATATTAAAGTATTGTGCTGGTCTAAATGATTGGCAGTCAGGGAGCATTGGATCTCTGGATTCTAAAAGATGGGGTGTGTTATATGGGAAGGAGAAGTTATTCCTTTCAATGGTAGAATCCAGAGTTGGGGAATGAAGGGAGAGGTGTAACTTCTGTTCCTTTGCAGTCACATCTGAATGAATGATATCCCACCTCCCAAAAAGTCCTCTGTGGAACATAGGTACACATGAAATAGGCATGGAAGGTAGATACTTTCAGCCTTCTGCTGGTAGCAAGAAAGGAAATTCCCAGTGATCTGAAGTACCCCAAACAATCATTAATCCTCTTCATATCCATCCTCCAAAGTCCCCTTCCCTCAAAGCCCCAAACCCTTCACTTCCCTCGTTGGGTGTATCTCACCTTGGACAGTAATTCTCACCACTCTTGACTTTTCCTTCCTATTTCCTATGAATGCTGAACAGAAATAATCTCCACTGTCATCATTGTTCACTTGGCTGATGGAAAAGTTGGAATTACATAGAAAAAACTTCCTTCCTTTGCCATTTTGATAGAATGTGACTTTAGAGATGCATTTGTTTTTCCAGCTGTGGCACCTCAGCACCATGGGCTCCCCTTTCATATAAACCAATTTGGAGGTCTGGAGTACCAGCCAGTCTGAAAAGATAAACAGAGACAAGAATCTAGCAGGCCTCAACTCAAAGTGGAATCTCAAGTCATTCTAGACTGTGATGGGGAGAGATGGTAAGCTTCTAGGATGAAAAAGAATGTCAGATGGTGAGGGCAAGTCAATCAACAGTATTGAGTATAAACAATCAATAGTATTGACTATAAACAATCAAATGACTTTTATAAACAACCTTGTTGCCCCTGGAGACCTCCTGACTAAGTAAGGTCATAGTATAAACAACCATGTGAAAAGGTCATGGGATCTAAAAAAGTACATAGAAATAAAGATAAATGCATGATGCTATCTATCTCTTGATAGAGGTGAAATGAATTCAAGGTGCAGAACGAAACATGCATTTCCAAACACGGCAAAAGTGTGGATTTGTTTTGCTTGACTACATAGCTTTGTTACAAGAATTGTGTTCTTTTTTTCTTTTTTTTATGAAGTGATCTGGGGATAAAAGAAAGATATCAGTAGTGTTGCCAAAAGAAAGAAGAAAAGAAAAAATTGTTTTTGGACCTTTTTTTTTAAATTAATTTTTATTGATAGCTTTTGCAAAACATATTACCTATGTTTCCCACTATTTCCCTTCTCCTCCCCCTTCTAAGGAGCTATCCCTTATTAACAAAATAGGGGGAAAAACAGTTCCACAAAAAATAATCCACCACTTTAATATTACATGCAGGACTGGGGCTGATTTTTAAAATATCCAATTATAATTATCAAAGTGCTTATCTTAATATGAAATGTTTAAAAGCTCCTAATATAGATTTTTGTATATAGATGGTTGATTTTTGAAAAACTTTGTATATTTGCCCCACTGCCTCTTCCTCTCCCTCTCCTCCTCTTAAAAGGAAGGTAATTTTTTTTTTTTTTTTTGCTTTTTGGAGGGCAGTTGGGGTTAAGTAACTTGCCCAAGGTCGCACAGGTAGGTTTTTGTTTGTCGTGTTAAGTGTCTGAGGCCAGATCCAAACTCAGGTCCTTCTGACTCCAGGGCTGGCACTCTACTCACTGCAACACCTAGCCACCCAGGAAGGTAAATTTTTGATGGCCAGAAGTCAGTTACCCACTTAACTTGGGGTTTACTGGCTATATTTCTCTCTCTCTCTCTCTCTCTCTCTTTCTCTCTCTCTCTCTCTCTATCTCTCTGTCTCTCCTTCCTTCCTTTATCTCTTCCTCCCTCCCTCCCTTCCTTTCTTTCTGTATTCTAGTTCACTCTGAAGCTCAAAGATTGGACCACAATAGGTCCCTTTGGGGTTAAGTAACTTGCCCAAGGTCACACGGCTAGGTTTTTGTTTGTGTGTGCATTAAGTGTCTGAGGCCAGATCCAAACTCAGGTCCTTCTGACTCCAGGGCCGACACTCTACTCACTGTGCCACCTAGCTGCCCCCTATTGTATAATTTTTTAATGCATAGAAGAGAACAGAATGAAGTTCAGAAGGAAACACCAAGACAGGATAGCTTTTAAAATGAACACATTGAATTTCCTACATACCATTTTGTTTTTAAAAAGCAAACTGTACACAACAGAGACATGTGCTTTCACATTTAATATTTTTTCTGTTCTATATTGTATATAAAAATGTTTATTTGGGGGATGTTCATTAAATTCAGAATTTTAAAAAATAAAAGATGGAAATGCATTCGTGCAAACAAAACATAAAATCCATCTGTATAGTCTGAGGAACAAAATCCAGTATTTTTGATCAAATTGAATTTTAAAATTCAATTTAACCAGCAATAGTACATAACTGAAACAATGCAAAATGTGCATAAACCCATCTCTGGCCCTTGAGGAGCTTACATCTCTATTGGAAGAAAACAAGCTGTGTATAGATAAGGAAATACAAAATGTTTACAAAGTAAATTGGGGTGATTGAGAGCAGCAACAATTAGGGCAATCAGAAAAGTCCTCCTATAGGAGGTGGCATTTGAGGCCAATCTTGAAGAGAGGGAGGATTCCAAGAGGCAAAGGTAAGAGGAAAAATATGTCAAGCATGGGGGACAACTGGTCCAGAATCGTGGAGGTGAGAGCTGGCTGTCATGTATAGGGAATGACAAGTAAGCTACTTTGGCTATAACATGGAGTCCATGAGGAGGAATTACAATAAATCAGTCTAGATAGTTTGAAGTCAGATATGAATAGGCTTTAAGTGTCAAGCAGGGAAGTTTCTATTTTATCTTTATTTTTATAGGTTAGCAGGGAACCACTGCAGCTTCTTGAGCTGTGGACTAACATGGTCAGACTTATGCTTTTAGGAACATCAGCTTGGCCTCTGTGTGGAAGGTGAATGGTAGAGAAGAGAGACTGGAGGCATGGACACCAATTAGGAGACTTTTGCAATAGTTCAACAGGTGAGGAGTTAGGAGCTCCTGAACTAGGATGGTACAGTCATGTGAGTGGAAAAGGAACAAGTGACTAGAGAACTGGTTGGATTCAGGAGGTGAGAGAAGAGACTGAAGAGGCCAGCATGACATTACAAATCCAAGTGAGGCCCTTGACAGAAGAAGGGAAATTAGGAGGAGAGGAGTGTAGGGGGCAAAATGGTGAGTTCAGCAGAGCTTGAGATGCTTTTGATACATCCAGGTAGAGATGTCTAAAAGGCAGCTGGAGATGTGGGACCTAGACCTCAGGAGGGAGTTGAGGGTACAATGTGTAGGTTGAGGAGACATCTGCATAGAATGAACCCATGGGAGCTGATGAGATCATGGAGAGAGAGTGCTGAGAGAGAAGAGAAGAGAAGAGGGCACAGAACAGAGCCCTTGGATGCACCCAAACATCAGGGCTCAACAAGGATCCTAAGGAAGATCAGTGAGCAAAGTGGAAGATAACAAAGAGGGGAGAAAGTAGCCAGAAGGATGGGGTGGACAATAGTGTGCAGTGCTAGAGAGGTCAAGAAGTATGAGGACTTAGAAAAAGAGACATCATAGGTCTAGAATGACCCTGAGAAGCCATCTAATCCAATCCTAGTTTGTAAGTGACAAAATGGAGGCCCAGAGGGCAAAGAGATTGTCAACTTCCATGGAAGGAGGGGCTCAGCTTTTCTGACATTCATCACATGCTGCCATGATAGCTCATTGCATGGTGCTATGTTAGATCACTGGTAACTTTGGAAAGAACAGTTTCAGTCAAATGATGTGGAGAAGTGAAACTGCAAGTGTTTGAGAAGCAGATGTGACATGGGAAAGTGTGGGCAAAGGGAGACAGATTTGTTTTTTAAAAACAAATCAGATTTCATTAGTGTCTTTTGTTTTTAACTTTGCCTTGTTTCCTGCCTGTATCCTTTCCCCTATATCTGCAAAGCCTCCCTTTTAACAAAGAACTTTCATTTAAAAAAAGGAGAGAAAAATTCAGTAAAAGGAACCAATACATCAAACACATCTCATATCATGTGTGAAGTTCCACACCCGTGGATCTTCTCACCTCTGCAAGGAAGTGAGTGAGATGATGAACAACTTTATTTTTCTAATATTTTGTCTGTGAAACAGCAGAGAGATGCAGAATAGCTTGTTAGGGATGGTAAAGTTAAGGGGGTTTTTAAGGGTGAGGAGACTTCAGCAGAGAGGGAGCCAATGGGTAAGGAAATATTTAAAAAATTAAAGAGAGAGAAGGGATGGTCAAAGGAACAAGCTCCCATAAGAGATAGGAGGTTAAAGTCAAGGGCAGAGTGGGTGGCCTTGGGATTTTCTCCAGTGTTCTCTCCCCTGAACTGCATTGTTAGCTACATAGAGATTTTAATTGAAATCTTGAGAATGGATAAGTTCCCATTCACTGAGAATGAAAAAAGAAGAAAGAAAAAATCTGGACTTGTAGAAAGGCTTTGCTAGTCCCAGAGACCAAAGATACCCTGTATCTCTCCCCTCAGAGTAACTGTGACTCACCCAGAAGCAGCAAAAATGGTAACATCGACAGAGACATTCTGCTGGGATGAAATAGATCAGACCAACTGAATTGTCCACTGCTTCCCTGGGACAGGATGTGACCTAACTCAGGCTTTTAGAATGGTTTAGAAAAGAGGAAGGAAACCAACATTTCCCCCTCCCCCCTCATCTATCACCAGGTTGCTTTTCCCGGAACCAATCTTGGTTTTTATAAAACAAAGTCCAGTAGATTGAGGTCTCTACACCTGACTTCTGGGAAGTAATACTTCAGTAGGAGAGCTGCTATCATGCCCCTTAGAGTGAGCAGAATCTGACTCCCAGCCTGAGGAGGACTTTGGGTAAAACCTGATTTATCCCACATGGAAGAAGGCTGTGGGTGGGATTTTAACTGGGACTAGAAGGAAGCCAGGGAGGCAGAAATAAGGAGGGAGAGAATTCCAGGCATAGGGGACAAACAATGAAAATTCCTGAAGTCAGAAAATGGAGTGTCCTGTACAAAGAACAATAGAGAGAAGACAGGAAAGGGGGGAGGTTGGCAAGTTATGAAGGGCTTGGAAAAACAAACAGATTCTACATGTGGGGAGGCCTTATGGTACCATGGCCAGCCTGTGTTGTATGGCAAAAGAGAGCAGAAGATTAAGTCAGCAAAAGAAGTTTGTGAAATCACAACAAAAGGAGAAGAAATCAAAAAAAGAACAATCAGAGCATATTATAAAGTTACTCGCTAACAAACTGAGGACATAAAAAAGAGGAATACTTTAAAAACTCTAAAATATCCAAACTATCAGAAGCCCAAATGGAAATCTTAAGTAACCCAATCTCAGCAAAGGAAATGAATTCAGCTGTAAAAGTGCCAACAAAGAAAAAAATCGCCTGGTGCTGGTTGATGCACAGGAGAATTCTGTTAAACTTTTAAGGAACAATCAATACCCGAATTCCACAAATTATTCTCAAAAATTGAGAGAGAAAACACTCTGCCAGAGTTCTTTTCTTTCTTTCTTTCTTTTTAAAGTAATTGTGGTTAAGTAACTTGCCCAAGGTTAAACGGCTCGGTTTTTGTTTGTGTGGATTAAGTATCAGGGGCCGGCTCCGAACTCAGGTCCTTCTGACTCCAGGGCTGGCGCTCTATTCACTGCGCCACCTAGCCGCCCCCAGAGTTCTTTTCTAAGACAAATATAGTCCTAATACCTAAATGCAGGAAAGGCAAACCAGGAAAAGAAAACTATATACCGATATGATGAACACTGACTCAATATTTTAGCAATATCTTGTCAAACCGACTACAGTGATTTGTCCAAGAAATTATTCACTCTGAACGAATTAGATTGCTGCATAATTCAGATTTTGGAGAGGTCTGAGAGGTCATGGGGAGCAGAGAAAATGTCTAATTCTCTACATTGTTCCTTAGTTTTTCAATGTGATATGCAGAGCAGAACTTAATACTTCAGATGTAGCCTAACTATGGCAGTAGAATGATTACCTTTCTCATAATGGACATTTTTACTTTTGAAATGCAACCCAAGATTGTAGGACACCATTCCTGGGATCACAGCCTAATATTTCTTCATCTGTAAAATGAGGGGCTTGGACTAGAGGCCAAGTTCTCTTTTAAATCTAAATTTAGGACCCTGTATCATAGGATTTAATTGTACGAGACTTTTTGCTGTCACTAAAAACCACATTTCTTTTTTTTTAAACAAATGCTTTATTAACTTCCGTTTTACATCATTCATTTCCGACAGATTCTGAGTTACAATTTTTTCCCCCGTTTTTCCCCTACCCACCATCCCAGAATAGCAGTCCCACAAGATATCGCTTCCTCCAATCTTCTCTCTCCCATATCTTCTCACATACCCCCTTTGACTTTTCAATTAGAGAAAGGTGAATCTCTGTGCCCCAGTGCCTGCACATCTTATCTCTCAATTACAAGCAAAAGAGTATTAATAATAGTATTTATATATATTTGAAACATTTAATTTTAAGACCTCAAATTTCAGATCCATTCCCTTCCTCCCTTGTCACCCATTCTCTCTGGGAAGATAAGTAATTCAGTATATGTTGTACATGTCTAAGCTATGAAAAACATTACCATAGTAGATATATTGTACAAGGCTGCTTGTAATTCCATTCCACCCATCCCACCCCGCACCTGGTCCATTCCCTACTTGATGCTATCCCTCTTCTATAGTGGGTACTTCCAACCTCCCCTCCCCCCAAGAGTGCCCTCCCATCCATCATCCCTCCTCCCTTCCCCTTCCCCCTATTCTGCTGCAGGTTGATATATCCCATTTAGTATGTATGTCATTCTCTCCCTGAACCAAATTCAATGAGAATGTGGTTTTGCCTTTTAGCCTTCCTATTCTTCCCCTCCCCTGCAGCCACTTCCCCTTGCTTCTTCTGCATGAGATAGTTTACCCTACCCTGTCTCTCCCCATCTCCTCTTGCCACTTTCCTCTCTCACCTCATAATTTCACCCCTTGAGTATCCTCCCTTCCCAACAAATTCAACCTATGCCCCCATCCATATATAACTGTAAACACATATACACACATTCACATATGTATTCATATGCCCATATAACCTTCTTCAATTATTTTCATACTGAGAAAGGTTTCATCAGTCACAATTATTGTTTTTCCATGTAGAAATGTAAATAGTTCAACTTTGATAAGTTCCTTTTGATTTCTTTTCCTTGATTACCTTCTCAGGCATCTCTTGCTTCTTGTGTCTGGATGTCAAATTTTCTATTCAGCTCTGGTTTTTTCCTCAAGAATGCTTGAAAGTCCTCTATTCCACTGAATGACCATATTTTCCTCTGAAACAAGATGCTCAGTTTTGCTGGGTAGGTGACCCTTGGGTTCAGTCCCAGCTCTTTTGCCCTCTGGAATATCATATTCCATGGCCTTTAATCCCTCAGTGTAGAAGCTGCCAGGTCCTGTGCTATTCTGATTGTGTTTCCACAATATTGGAATTGTTTCTTCCTGGCTGCTTGGAGTATTTTCTCCTTGATCTGGGGATTCTGGAACCTGGCTATAATATTCCTGGGAGTTTTCTTTTTGGGATCTTTTTCAGGAGGTGATCTGTGGATTCTTTCAACCTCTATTTTGCCCGCTGGATCTAAAACATCAGGGTAATTTTCCTTGAGAATTTCTTGAAGGGTGCTTTCTAGGTTCTTTCTTTGATCATGGCTTTCAGATAGTCCGATAATTTTTAAATTGTCTCTCCTGGATCTATTTTCCAGGTCAGTGGTTTTTCCCATGAGCTATTTCACATTGCTTTCTATTCTTTCATTTGTTTGGATCTGCTTAACAGCATCTTGATTTCTCATAAAGTCATTAGCTTCCATTTGCTCCAGTCTAACTCTGAAGGAATGAATCTCCTCAGTGAGCTTTTGAAATTCTTTTTCCATCTGGCAAATTTGACTTTTTAAGGCATTCTTCTCCTCATTGACCTTTTGGGCCTCCTTTGCCATTTGAATTAGTCTATTTCTTAAGGTGCTATTTTCCTCAGTCAGGCTGTTGACCCTCATTTCATACTTTTCCTGCATCCTTCTCATTTCTCTTCCCAATTTTTCCTCTACTTCTCTTATTTGATTTTTAAAGTCCTTCTTAAGGTCCTTTATGGCCTGTAACCCGCTCACATTTTCCTTTGGGGCTTTTGGAGCAGGATTTCTGACCTCACAGTCCTCCTCCTGTTCTATGCTTCAATCCTCTTTGCCCCCAAAATAGGAGTCTAATGTTCCATTTTTCTGTTTATTTTGTTTCCTTTGCCTAGGCATGTTGCCACTTAATTACTTGACTTTTGGGCTTGTTGCCACAGTAGGATTCTGCTACCAAACAGGACAGCTTTTGTCCCAAACGTTGGGGTCTTCACAGCTTTCTGGCAAGCTGGATACACACCCCATGACCTCCAACTCAGACCACAATCCTGATCCAGGGAGGTTAAAGCAAGAGCGATTACCCCCCCAAGACTGATTACTTGATCTCCCTACAGTTTGCAGGCCAGGAGCTGGAGCTGCCACTCAAAACTACAAAATGGTGTGTGTCCTCTGTGGCTTCTAGCCCCCAGGGGAGGAAGCCAACGTGTTCCCCAAATACTGGTCCCAAAGTCCATACGGGACTAACCTCTCACTTTGTCTTAGGCACGTCTGTGTTGATAATTCTGGAATTGCCACAGCTGCTGGTGTTCTGGGGTCCCTCCAGGCGGCTGTTGGCCCAGCTGCCCTTGGGCTAAAACTTCGGCTCAGGCAGAGGTGGGCTCGGCTTTCCATGTGCTGTTGTTGCACTGAGGGCTCTCAGAGTGCTGCGATGGTCCTTCCTGCAGGGCTGCTGGGCTGTCCTCAGCGGGAAGATAGCTTCTCTGTGTTGTTCGGTGGGTGCTGGGGCTCCAGAAGTTGTTCAGAGTCCCCTTTTACATAGTTTGGAGGTGGTCTGGGGGGAGAGTGCCTTGGACATGCTGTTTCTACTCTGCCATCTTGGCTCCACCCCTAAAAACAACATTTCTAGGCATAATTCTCTCATCATCTACATGTGAAGTTGGATTTGAAACCTAAATGAATGACTTTCCTTCTTAACTCTATCACATTTCATCTTACTAAGTGGAGGCCTTCATATTAGCCCTTCATATGATCTACTTTTTTTTTTAATCTTAAAGGCAGTCAGGGTTAAGTGACTTGCCAGTGATCACACAACTAGTAACTTTCTGAGACCAGGTTTGAACTCAGGTCCTCCTTATTCCAGAGCCTGTGCTCTATTCACTCTGCCACCTGGCTGCCCCTGTGTTAGCTAGGTTTCAAATTCTCTTTTGCCTTCTCTGCCCTTCTCATGATACCTGGTATAGTTTGCTCCATTTCTACATTCTCACCAGTTCAGGACACTGGTAAGCCTTCCCTCCTCTGTAGCCTAAAGAGTGACCTCTGGACAACAATGAAAACAACCCATTCTCTGCCACCAATAAAAGAAGTCTTAAAAATTAAAGGCGAAATTAATAAAATTGAATGTAAGAAAACCATTGAATTAATACATAAAACTAGGAGTCAGCATTGTGGGAAAAATCAATGAAATAGATAAACTATTGGTTAATATGATTTTTAAAAAGAGAGAAATCAAATTAGTAATATAAAAATGAAATGGCTGAATATACCAGTAAAGAAGATGAAATTAAAGCAATTATAAAGAGTTATTTTGCCCAATTATATGCCAATAAATATAACAACTTAAGAGAAATAGAAAAATATTTACAAAAATACCAACTTCCCACATTAGCAGAAGAGGAAATAGAATACCCAAATAGACCTATTTTAGTAAAAGAAATTGAACAGTCCACAAATGAGCTTTGCAAGAAAAAAAAACACCAGGACCATACAGATTTGCAAAGGAATTTAATCAAACTTTTAAAGACCAACTAATTCCAATATTAAATAAATTATTCAGAATAGTAGGCAAAGAAGGATTTTTTTATGAAACAAATATGACACTGATACCCAAACCAGGAAAACTAAGAACAGAGAAAGAAAATTATAGACCAATTTCTTTAATTAGTATGGGTACAAAAATCCTAAAATAAAATACTAGCTAAAAGATTATAACAATATATTGTAAAGATTATGTATTATGACCAAGTGGAATTCATACCAGGAAGGCAAGGATGGCTTAACATAAGGAAAACCATTAACATGATTGATTCTATGAATAATAAAAGTAACAAAAATCATGTGATAATATCAATAGATGCAGAAAAAGCATTTGATAAAACACAATGCTTATTTCTATCAAAAACACTTGAAAATATAGGCATAAATTAACTTTTTCCTAAATTGATAAGAAGCATTTACCTAAAACCATTAGCAAGCATTATTTGTAAGGGGGATAAGCTAGAAGCCATCCCAGTAAGATCAGGTGTGAAACAAGGAGGTTGACTGTCACTAACATTATACAATATTGTACTGGAAATGCTAACAATAGCAGTAAGAGAAGAAAAAGAAAAAGAAGCAATTAGAAGATGGAATGAGGTGATAAAACTATCTCTTTTTGCAGATGATGCAATGATATAGTTGGAAAATCCTAAAAATCCAACTGAAAAGTTAATTGAAATAATTAGTAATTTAAACAAAGTAGCAGAATATAAATAAGCCCACATAAATCATCATCAGTCCTATAAATGACCAATATGATCTTGCAGAAAGAGATAGCCAGAGATACCCCTATTTAAAATACCTGGGAATACACCTACCAAAACAAACAGAGGAGCTATATGAAAAAAAAAAACTTTTTACACAACTAAAATCAGATTTAAATAAAATAGAAAAATATTCATTGTTCATGGGTTGGCAGGGTCAATATAATAAAAATGAAAAAATTTCCCAAAATTTATATATTCAATATGCCATTCCAATTAAACTACCAAAACATTATTTTTCAGAGATAGAAAAAATAACAAAATTCATTTGGAAGAACAGAAGGTCAAGACTATCAAAGGAACTAATGGAAAAAATTGTAAAGGACGGAAGTTTAGCTGCCTGAGATCTCAAACTATATTACAAGGCAGTAATTATAAAAAGTATCTGGTACTGGCTAAGAAATAGAAAGATAGAACAGTAGAACAGAGTAGACATACAATCTACAGAAGCAAATGAATATAGTTACCCAGTATTTGATAAGTGTAAAGACTTAAGTTTATGGGATAAAAATTCACTATTTGGTAAAAACTTCTTTGGAAAGCAGTTTGGCAGAAATTAGGCAGAGAAAATGACCTTACACCATTTGCCAAGATAAGGTCAAAATGGATACAGGGCCTAAATATAAACAGAGATATTGCAAGAAAATTTGAAAAACATGGAACATATTACCTAACAAACTTATGGAGAGCTAAACAATTCATGAACAAACAAGAGATAGAGAGTGTTGTGAGATATGAAATGGATAATTTTGATTACATAAAATTAAAAAGGTTTTGTAAAAATAAAGCAAATGTAGCCAAGATCAGAAAGAAAGCAGAAAACTGTGGAGAAAATTTTATAGACAGTCCTTAGATAGATGCCTCATATTTCAAATATATAAAGAACTTTGTCAAATCTATAGGAATGCAAGTCATTCCCCAATTGATAAATGGTCAAAGTACATGAGCAGGTAGTTTTCCAATGAAGAAATCAAAACAATTTATAGTCATATGAAAAAGCACGCTAAATTATTATTAATTAGAGAAATACAAATAAAACAACCTCAAGATATCATTTTATACCTATCAGAGTGGCTAAAATGATAGATGGGAAAAGTGACAAATGTTGGAGGAGATGTGGAAAAATTGGGACTTTAATTCATTGTTGATGGATCTGTGAGCTGGTCCAACCATTTTGGAGAGAGATTTGGAATTATGCCCAAAGAGTTATTAAACTTCCCATGTCCTTTGACCCAGAAATACCACTATTAGGTCTGTTTCTCAAGATGACTAGGGAAAATGGAACATAACCTACATGTTTGAAAATATTTATAGGAGCTCTCTTTGTGGTGGCAAAGAACTGGAAATTGTGGGGATGCCTGTCAATTGAAGAATGGCTAAAATTATGGCATATGTTCATAATGGAATATTACTCTGCTATAAGAAATGATGAGTTTAATGATTTTAGCACAGCATGGAGACACTAATAATGCAATAATGAAAAGTGAAATGGGCATAACAAGAGAATGCTGTATACAGTAACAGCAGTATTGTTATAAGAACAACTTTAAACAACCAAATCATTTTGACAATTAGCAATACCTACATTAACCTTAAAGGTCCTACAAAGGAAAATGCTGTTTGAATCCAGAAAAGAATATCGATATGGTGTAGGAAATGATGAGCTGGCCGACTTAGAAAATCATGGGAAGACTTAGACATATGAAGGAAGATGCTATTCACCTTCGGAGAAACAGATGATTGGAGGAAATATGATCTTACATATAAGTGTATGAGTATATATGTGCACATATGTGTATGTTTATAGATACCTACGTATATGTATATATGCACCCATATCCATGCCTAATTGTAGCCTTCTTTAGCTTGAGGGGAGAGGAAAGGGAAAAAAATAAGGTAAAAAGTGCACAGCAGAGGAAAAACAGTAATAAGGAAGTAAAAAAAAAAAGCTGGGCAGCTTTGAAAACAATATATTTATTATATAGGTTTTTTTGAAATGGAAATTTATTGTTTTGTATTGAATCCTCTCTTATGGCTTTCTGGGTACATGGCATTTTTTTATTTCACTCAAAATTCTCATTTTGCATGTAAGTGTATTTTTTTTAATTGCTAAAAAATTTAAATATACAATAAAAGGAAGTAAAATAGGAAATCAGAAATGCAAATGTAACTTACAGGGCCAATCTGACTGTGAAAGTAGGAAGGCCCCTGGGAACATGAGTAAGGGGGAGGAAGGAGAAAGTTTTTTATTTGTGTCCTCCAAGCCAGATAACATAAAAGACAGTAGCTACATGAGAGCCCAGCTGAATGACTGGGCAGGTGACAGTAGGCTGAGGCCACAGGGGCTAGTGCTGTGGTTGTTGGTCAGTCATTTTCAGTCATGTCTGAGTCTTCATGACGCTATTTGGGGTTTTCCTGGCAAAGATGCTGGAGTTGTTTGCCATTTCCTTCTCCAGATCATTTTACAGATTAAGAACTAAAGCAAATGTGGTTAAGGAACTTACTCAGAGTCAAACAGCTAGTTAGTGTCTGAGGCTGGATCTGAATTCTACCACCCTTTGCTACCACCCAGCTGCCCCTTTCCTTTGCCAATATCTACTCTCAGGGTTTTCCCTTGGTCCATTGCTCAAAGGTTGTCTATCTCCCCAGTAGGGGAACTAGACTCCGGGGACTGCAATTCTATTTTCATCTCTGATTCCTGAGTAACAATGATATTTTTGGCTTCCTTGAGGGTGTCTTTCCCAGAAGAGGGAGAGGAAATAAAAATATGTTTAGAGTGAAAATGTGAATCAAATATGGAGGGAGCAGTTTTGTTCCCAAATGTGAAAGAACTAAAAAGGAAGATACAAAATGGAATAGTTAGAAAGGAAAGAATGGAAAGGAGAATTGATACTTCAGAACATATAATGAAAAATTTTACACCAAAACTGAATGCCATGATAATTAGGATGGGCTCCATAGAAAGCAACCTACCAATGAGACAAACAAGAAATATTAAAGCAAACTCAAAAGAATAAAAAAAGGATAAGAAAAAATTTTAAATCTTAATCAAAATAGCTGATAAGGAAAACAGATGAGAGAGATAGTTGAAAAATTATCATACTTTCTTATTTTTAATTTTTTATGGTTGTAATTTTATTTTTTCCAATTATGTGTTGACAATTTTAAACATTCATTTTTGCACAATTTTGAGTTCCAGATTTTTCTCCCTCTCCTTTTCCTTCCCTCTTTCAAAATGTTAAGTGATTTGACATGTTATATATGTGTAATCATGTAAAACATATTCCCATATTAGTCACAGTTGTGAAAGAAGAAACATACCAAAAGGGGAAAAAGACACAAAAAAATAAATTGAAAATAGTATGATTCAATCTGCATTCAGAGTCCATCAGTTCTTTCTTTAGATGTGCATAGCATTTTTCATCATGAGTCCTTTGTAATTGTCTTAGATCATTGTATTTCTTTTTTTTTAAACAAATGCTTTATTAACTTCTGTTTTACATCATTCATTTCCTCCAGATTTTGAGTTACAATTTTTCCCCATTTTTCCCCTGCCCACCACCCCAGAATAGCAGTCCCACAAGATATCCCCTCATCCAATCTGCTCTCTCCCACATCTTCTCCCATACCCCCTTCGACTTTATCATTAGGGCAAGGTGAATCTCTGTGCCCCAATGCCTGCACATCTTATCTCTCAATTACATGCAAAATAGTATTAATAATAGTATTTATATATATTTGAAACTTTTAATTTTAAAACTTCAAATTTCAGATCCATTCCTTCCTCCCCTGTCACCCACTCCCTTTGGGAAGATAAGCAATTCAGTATGTGTTGTACTTATATAGCTATGCAAAACATTACCATAGTAGATATATTGTAAAAGACTGCTTATATTTCCCTCCCACCCATCCCACTCCCCACCTCTTCCATTCCCTACTTTGATCCTGTCCCTCTTCTATAGTGGGTACTTCCAACCTCTCCTCCCCCAGAATGCCCTCCCCTCCGTCATCCCCTCTCCCAACCCCCTTCGCCTTACTATCCTGCAGGGTGAGATATCCCATTTAGTATGTATGTCATTCTCTCCCTGAGCCAAATTCAATGAGAATATGGTTTTGCTTTTTGCCTTCCTGTTCTTCCCCTCCCCTGCAACCACTTCCCCTTGCCTCTTCTACATGAGATAGTTTACCCTGCCCTTTCTCTCCCCATCTCTTCTTGCCACATTCCTCTCTCACCTCTTAACTTCACCCCTTAAGTATTATCCCTTCCCACCAAATTAGACCTGTGCCGTCTATCCATGTATTCCTGTAAACATATATACACATATTCACATATCTATTCATATGCCCATATAACCTTCTTCAATTATTTTCATACTGGGAAAGGTTTCATCAGTCATAATTATTGTTTTTCCATGTAGGAATGTAAGTAATTCAACTTTGATAAGTTCCTTTTGCTTTCTTTTCCCTGATTACCTTCTCAGGCATCTCTTGCTTCTTGTGTTTGGATGTCAAATTTTCTATTCAACTCTGGTTTTTTCCTCAAGAATGCTTGAAAGTCCTCTATTCCACTGAGTGACCATATTTTCCCCTGAAACAAGATGCTCAGTTTTGCTGGGTAGGTGACCCTTGGGTTCAGTCCCAGTTCTTTTGCCCTCTGGGATATCATATTGCATGCCCTTCAATCCTTCAGTGTAGAAGCTGCCAGGTCCTGTGCTATTCTGATTGTGTTTCCACAATATTGGAATTGTTTTTTCTTGGCTGCTTGGAGTATTTTCTCCTTGATCTGGGGATTCTGGAACCTGGCTATAATATTCCTGGGAGTTTTCTTTTTGGGATCTTTCTCAGGAGGTGATCTGTGGATTCTTTCAACCTCTATTTTGCCCTCTGGGTCTAAAACATCAGGGTAATTTTCCTTGAGAATTTCTTGAAGGGTGATTTCTAGGTTCTTTCTTTGATCATGGCTTTCAGGTAGTCCAATGATTTTTTTTTAGAGCAATTGGGGTTAAGTAACTTGCTCAAGGTTACACAGCTAGTCATTATTTGTGTGTGGGTTCTCATTTTCTGAGGCCGGATTCGATCTCGGGTCATCCCAACTCCGAGGCTGGCGCTCTTACTCACTGTGCCACCTAGCCGCCTAGTCCAATGATTTTTAAATTTTCTCTCCTGGACCTATTTTCCAGGTCAGTGGTTTTTCCCATGAGATATTTCACATTGCCTTCTATTCTTTCATTTGTTTGGATCTGCCTAACAGCATCTTGATTTCTCATAAAGTCATTAGCTTCCATTTGCTCCAGTCTAACTCTGAAGGAATGAACCTCCTCAGTGAGCTTTTGAGATTCTTTTTCCATCTGGCAAATTAGGCTTTTTAAGGCATTCTTTTCCTCATTGCCCTTTTGAGCCTCCTTTGCAATTTGAGTTAGTCTATTTTTTTCTTTTTCTTTTTCTTTCTTTCTTTTTTTTTTTTTTTTAGGGCAATTGGGGTTAAGTAACTTGCCCGAGGTCACACAGCTAGGTTTTTGTTTGTGTGTGTTAAGTGTCTGAGCCCGGATCTGAACTCAGGTCCTTCTGACTCCAGGGCCAATGCTCTACTCACTGCACCACCTAGCCGTCCCACTGAGTTAGTCTATTTTTTAAGGTGTTATTTTCCTCAGGCTGTTGACTCTCATTTCATACTTTTCCTGCATCCTTCTCATTTCTCTTCCCAATTTTTCCTCCACTTCTCTTATTTGGTTTTTAAAATCATTCTTAAGGTCTTCTATGGCCAGTAACCTGCTCATATTTTCATTTTGGGCTTTTGATGCAGGATTTCTGACCTCATAGTCCTCCTCCTGTTCCATGTTTCAATCCTCTTTGCCCCAAAATAGGAGTCTAATGTTGCATTTTTCTGTTCATTTTGTTTCCTTTGCCTAGGCATGTTGCCACTTATTTACTTGACTTTTGGGCTTGTTGCCACAGTAGGACTCCGCCACCAGAAAGGGGAGCTTCTGTCCCAAACATTGGGGTCTTCACAACTTCTGGAGGTATTAGTTAGGTGGCCTCTGTGAAGCTTCCACATGCTCTGTCAAGCTGCATACCCACCCCATGACCTCCACCCCAGATGGAAATCCACATTCAGGGAGGTTAAAGCAAGAGCAATTACCCCCCAAGACTGATTACTGGATCTCACTACAGTTTGCAGGCCAGGAGCTGAAGCTGCCACTGAAGCTACAAAATGGCTTCTGTTCTGCATCTCCTCAGCAGCTTCTACCCCCCAGGGGAAGAAGCCTGATGAGTTCCCCAAATACTGGTCCTAAGGTCCATAGGGCACTAACCTCTCGCATATATGTGTTGATAATTCTAGAATCACCACAGTTGCTGGTATTCTGGGGTCCCTCCCACCAGCTGCTGGCCCGGATACCCTAGGGCTAAAACCACAACTCAGTCAGGCTTGGGCTCACTCCCAGAGCATTGCACTGTCGGTTGCCAGCGAGCTGTGCTGGCTGTTCCCTGCCAGGCTGCTGGGCTGTCCTGAGCAGGAGGTTAGCTTCTCTGTGTCATTCTGTGGGTGCTGGAGCTCCAGAAGTTGTTCAGAGTCCACCTTTTACATGGTTTGGAAGTGGTGTGGGGGAGAGCACCTTGGAAGTGCTGTTTCTACTCCACCATCTTGGCTCCACCACAAATTATCATACTTTCTAAAAATCATGACCTTGCTTACTATATTTCTAGAAATTTCTAGAAATCATAAATGAAAATTGCCCAGAACTCTTAGAACCAGAGGACAAAGAAAAATAGATATAATCTCCTAGTCTCCTCCTAAAAGAAACCTTAAAATGAAACCTTACAGGAACATCACAAACAAAATCCAGAGCATCCACATCATAAATAATATTACAAGTGGCCAAAAAGAAAGAGCTCATGTATCAAGGAAGCAAAGTCAGGACCACAGAAGACTTCATAACTAAGACTTTAAAGAAGAGAAGAGCTTTGAAGTCAACATCTGAAAAGGCAAAAGATAAAGGCCTACAACCAGCATAACATGTCCAGCAATATTAAGTATAATCTAATAGGAGAAGAAATGGGTCTTTAATGCAATAGAGGATTTTTAAGCATCCCTGATGAAGAGTCCAAAATTGTATAGACATCTTGAAAGGGAAATAGAGTTACCAAGACAAACATAGAAAGGTATGTGTATGTATGTATGCATGTATGTATACCCACAGGTACATACATTACATACACATATATGTTAAATTGGACAGGAATATGTGGAGATGAGTTTGTTTGCATCCTAATGGAAGATAAGAAACAAATGCCTTCTCAAAACACTAAGATCTTTAAGGGTCCTAAAAAAATGTAAAGATGACAGAGGGCCTATGAGTTGTTTTGTTCTGTTTTGATTATCTTAGGAGAAGACAAAAATGTGAAGGATATAGAGACTACACTAGGTAGGAAAGGAGCAGGGAGAGAAAAATCACTATCCCATAAAAGAAGTCTCTAAGGTAAAGACTGCATAATCATGGAGGAAGGAGGGGAAGAAACATCCCATGAAACCTCATTCTCATCTGAAATAGAGAATGGTAAATAGAACACAAATACACATACACACAAATATTGGTATAGAAATACATTAAACTAAAAATGGATATAGGAGGGGACAGGACAAGAGAGGAAGAGCAGGATAGGTAAGAAAACAATCATGAGTAAAACAAATTCAAAAGTTGAAGAGAGGAAAATGAAGGTACTTATGAAAGAAAAGGAAGGAAGAAGAAAAAGAGGTTCGATGTGGGGAAGGGCAAGAGTTAAGAGACACAACAAAGAGTAAACAGGTTGTTTTATTTATAGGTACCAAGTGTAAGGCAAACTCTAGGGAAAATGCTAGTGGAAAAGAGTGAGGGAAATAAATTTTTCACAATCACAATCCTGAATGTGAATAGTATGAATTTACCCATAAAACTGGAGAAGATAGAGTGGATTAGAAAACAGAATTCAAGGAGGGCAGAGTCAAGATGGTGGAGTAGAAACAGAAAACAGAATTCAACTATATACTGTTTATAAGAAATATATTTAAAGCCCAAAGATTCATACAGAGTCAGGGAATGTCTTTTGCCTTTCTTTGTATCCCTAGTTGTGGTGAGCCAAAGAGGCCTGTCCCAGGACTCCGATAATTGCCCTGATATCAGTGGACCTGCATGTCAAAGATCTCTTTGAGATGCAACTTTCCACTAAGTCTGCTCTGGAGTTCTTTTGATATAGGTTTCATTTAAAAGGATGTTGTTGGAGTTCCTGAGATCAACAGGATTCTGTCCCAGGATATATCTGATTCCCCACTCTGGTATCTTTGGGTGGCCAGCTCTAAACATGATGACTTTTGAGGATTGTGCTTCAGCTTTGAAGCTTGCTCTCAATTGTATCTGTTTATGACTGCGGCTGCATTAAGAAGTACCTGAGACCCAGATCTAAGGCTCTGCCCCAAAACTTTAGTTGCCCAAAACATTTGCAGGAAGTCAGTTCCTATGAAGATGTTCTTGATGATGCGGCCTTGGTCATTAGGCTTTGAGGCCAGCTCTCAAGAGCATCCTTTCAGATGTAACTGACTGCATGTGATAAGAGATAACTGACTTTTCCTAAGATTTTATGGCACCTAGGAATCAATAGGCCTTACTGCCATGCTACTTCCAGGATACAACAGACTAAGATAATGATTTCTCTTCCTTTCTGTCCTTTGTCTCTTTGCTCTATAAAAACCTTTCCCTGAGTATCAATAAACGGAGTTCTATCCTACGAACTACCCGCCTGGTTAATTCATTACCACGTCTCCACTCACACTTGGGGCTGGTACCCAAGTGGCCCGAGATACCTAGTGCACAGTGCCCAACATGTAGTAGGTTTCAATAAATGCTTATTGTTTGACTGAATAGAAAAGACATTACATTTTTATCAGCTGCACATATCTTTACAAAAATTGAGTACATATTTGACATAATACATAGAGTTCACCAAGCACATAAAAAAGCAGAGATACTAAATTCACAATTTACTGAAAATAATTCAATAAAATTTATATTCAATAGAAGGCCCTTGAGGAAAAAAAATGAAAAGTAATTGAAAACTAAATAGCTTCATTCTAAAGAAACAGTAGACCAAAGAAAAATGATAGAAATAGAATAAAATTTCATTAAAGAAAATTATAATAATGAGACAGCACACCAAAAGCTTATAGGATGCAGCCAAGGCACTTATTAGAAGAAAATTTATATCTCTAAATGCTTTTATATCAACAAAAGAGAGAAAGAACAAATTAATGAATGGGTATATAGCAAACAAACACCCCTCACCCCAACAATCTTGGACAATCCCCATTCAGGCAACAAAGTGGAAATTCTCAAAATTACATAACAGATTAGTAAAACTGAAAGCAAAAAGACCATTGAACTAATAAATAAAACTAGAGTTCAGTTTTTTTGAGTAAAAAAAAAAACCCTGGGGTGGCTAGGTGGTGCAGTGAATAGGGTACCAGCCCTGGAGTCAAGAGGACCTGAGTTCAAATCCAGCCTCAGTCACTTAACACACTTACTAGCCATGTGACCTTGGGCAAGTCACTTAACCCCATTTGCCCTCCAAAAAAAAAAGAAAGAAAAAAAAGAAAAAACCCACATTAAATAATTAATTAATCTGACTTTAAAAAGAAAAAATAAATTAAAAAAAGAAAAAAGAGGAAAGCCAAATTATTTGTATGAAAAATAAAAAAAGATAAGCCACAACAATTGAAGAGAAAATACAGGAAATTATAAAAAACTATTTTACCGTTCAAAATGATTATAGAACCTCATATCTATTAGGTTGACTAATACGACAGAAAAGGTAAATCACAAATGTTGGAAGAGATGTGGGAAAAATGAGACAATAATACACTGTTGGTGGATTTGTGAACTGATTCAATCTTTCTGTAAAGCAATTAGTAAGTATGCCAAAAGGGGTATAAAACCATGCATACCCTTTGACCTAGTAACACTACTACCAGGTCTTCATCCCCAAATAGATAAAAAACAAAAAGGAAAAAGACCTATATGAACAAAAATATTTATAGCAGCTTTTTTCTGAGGCCAAAAGATTGGAAATTGAGGGGATGGTCATCAATTGGGGAATGGCTGAACAAGTTGTGGTATGTGATTATGACAGAAGTCTATCGTGAAGGGGCAAAGAAAGCCCCTCTGTGAGGAATAAGATTATACAAATGAAGGCCCCAACTCAATATGACCTTTCTATTACCCCAACTATTTGGGAACAAAGGATCCTGAGAGCGTGAGAGCTGCTCTTCTCCTGGGACCCCGGCCAGGTCCTTGAGAAGAGATATGATAACTGCCCAACTCCTGGAACTAGCCATTCCAAGGAAACACCATTCTTGGGGGGCCTTGGAGAGATTGGCCTCCATCCCAGGCCTCATGCAAGATATGATGCTTGCTAGAAACATGTGGCAGTATGCCTTCTTTGTTGTCAGCACTACTTAAAGTGTAACATTCAGACCTCAAATTGGAATCTCACTCATGGAGGCCACGTTCTGCCTGGGATCCTCCCGAGCGGGACCCTGATGGCTGTATCTGGGATTTCCCAGTTTGTGTGGTCAGGTGTTGGTGCTTCCCATCATTGCTGGTGATTATAAATATATACATATATATTAATCATAGTTGTTCTTATCTTACTATTTCTAAGCCTTTTACTCTGTTATCTCCTGTTTCCTTCCCATTCACCTATATTCTAAATAAACTATATTGGATCTTTTGAAGTGCTTAGTGTTCCGATCACGAGAATCCTGAACCTCCTTAATCAGTCATATGGCACCATAAGAAATGATAAGCAGGATATTCTCAGAAAAACCTGGAAAGACTTGCATGGCTAATACAAAATGGAACGTACGATGTACAAAGTAATGGCAAGTAAGATGATCAGCTGGGAATGACTTCGTTATTCTCAAAATACAATAATCTGAGACAACTCGAAGGACTTATGATGAAAAATGCTATCCATCTTCAGAGCGAGAACTGAAGGTGTGTGAATACAGACTGAAGCATATCTCTTTAAATTTTATTTTTCTTGAGGTTTTTTTTTGTCTTTGCTTTCTTTCACAATATGACTATTATGGATATGTTTTGCATGACTATATATGTATAACCTTTATCAAACTGCTTGCATTCTCAAAATGTCTTGGGGGAGGACTGGGAGGTAGGAAGGAAAAGAATTTGGAACTCAAAGTTTTAAAAACAATATTAAAACTGATTTTACATATAATGGGGGGAAAATAAAATACTAAACTAAAAAATGATTAGAGAAACTATAAAATATTTGGGAATGTATTATATACAAACAAAATGGATAACTTAGAGGAAATGAACACTTTCAAAATACAAAGTATCCAGATTAACATAGACTATTTAAATAACAATATCAGAAAAAATAAATTGAAAAAGCTATGAACTACCAAAGAAAAAACTCTAAGGCCAGATCACTTTACAAGTGAAGTCTATCAAATAGTCAAAGAACAATTAATTCCTATACTCCACAAACTGTTTGCAATAATGAGAAAACAAGATACCCTTTTAATCTCTTTCAATATAGTCTTGATACTTTAATCGGGGAGAAACAAAAAAGAGAAAGAAAACTACAGAGAAATATCCCTAAGTAACCTTGATGCAAACATTTAAAATAAAATGTAGTAAATAGAATACAACATATCAAAAAACATTGTATACTATGACCAGATTGAGTTCTAAACATAAATAGGGTGGTTTTTTTTTCCTTTGCAAATGAACTTAATTAAAGCCCTTGGGTTTTCCATCAGTCATTTCTGGATGTGTCCTACCGTCCTTCCGCCCCTTCTCCCTCCCTTGTGATACAGGACAAGCTAGGCCCTGGACCACAATGACGATGTAGCTAACACTCAGCCCTGGTGGTCCCCCACCTCTCTGCTGGGGGGGGGCAGTCCTGTCTACTGCTTGTCCTCTGGGATCACTTATGTACACTGTGGTGGTCATGGCGTGTGCCTGCCCTCCCTGCCACCTCCTGTGGCTGATCCAAAGGTGAGAGCCAAGTCCTTGTGTCTGCAGCATCCACAGCCTGACCTGCATAGTCCTGGGGCAGCTGTGGCCTCATGGGAAAAGCAGATAGACTCTGGGCCTGGGGACTCAGCCACCAGGCGGCCCCAGGCATCCTCTGCAGCCGCTGGACTATGGGGGACTCCTGCAGCTGTCCCAGGAAGCCGTGATGGGAACAACTATGAATCAAGGACGGGGTCTATTGTGTATGTGTGTGTGTGTGTGTGTGTGTGTGTGTGTGTGTGTGTGTGTGTGTGTGTGCGCGCGCGCGCGCTGCTAGGGTGGGCATGGGGGGTTGGCACTGCTTGGTGGCCTCTGACACGGAGTCCCTACCAAGGCCAGGAAGAGGACCCCAGATCCCTGCTCCACACAAGGGCAGCCGCCGCCTATCTCGGTCCAGGAAGCTGGCTGGTCTCTCCCACAGTGTGGATGCTGATGGATGCCTGAGGACAGGACTTGTCCTCACTTCCTGTAGGACTGGCTGCTTTGCCTGCTCTTCAAGTTGGAGCCTGTGGAACTGGGACGGCTGGTCCGCTTCGGCCCTGACTGGGAAAACTGAGGGGAGATGGCTGGGGTCTTGGTTTTCCGCGGACTCAGGCCGTGTAGTTCTGGGGTGCGGGGGATCTGGGGCTTGCTGGTGAAGACTACGCTGAATTCTCTCGCAGCCTGGCCTGCCCTGGGACAGTCCTTCCATGCGACACCTTCACCTCATGGCCCTGTGGGGGCTGCCATGGGGGCTGCTGTGGGGGCAAGGGATGGACAGGTGGGGTGGGGGTCCCTTCTCAGAGGCTCCAGTCTTGTGGTCCACTGGGTGGACCTGTGGGGGGAGGGGAGGGGGCTCCCTGGGGGCAGAGGATGGACAGGTGGAGTCAGGGTCTTCTTTCAGAGAGGAATAGGGTTGTTTTAATGTAAGACATACTATAAATATAACAAGTCACATTAATACACATAAGAACTATAATATGATTATATCAATAGAGGCTGAAAAGGCTTTTTAACAAAATCTTGCATGCATTCCTATGAAAAACTCTAGAAAGCATAGGAATAAAAGGCTTAATAAAAACCACTTTCACTAATTAGACATACATTCTGAGGATACTGAATGCATCTCCTTCACCTCACCCCATGGAGAGACTGGGGAAATGAGTGGGAGAGAGAAAGAAGTGCTGTCCCTGTATTAGGAAACCAAAGATTATAGCACCCTGATAGACGGTAAGTGCAGAGATACACAGCAAATGCCTAATGAGCATTATTGAATTGAGATCATCTGGTAAAACCCTCTCTTTTGGCATAGGGGAAAGCTGAGGCCCAGCCAGCTGAGCTGACTTATCCAACATCATATTACTAGTATGTAGAAGAGGCACTGTTCAGACTCGGGCTCCCTGCTTTCAGCTCCAGTATTCCTTCTATGGATCCATGCCACCTCTCATCCCAACATGCCTTTGAGGCCCCTTCCCCAACCCCCTCTACCTTCCCTGGGCAAAGAGATTGGGCCCCAACCAGAACAGCAGCACAGAGATGCCCACCTGTCAGGGGAACAATACCTGCCTAGAAAGGAGTGATTACAAGTGACATTCCCTGACCCCCTTCCCAGATACCTCTTTCCTAGTCTCCTACACACCTTACCTGCCTCCTGCTCACTACACTGAGCCCCAAAACCTTTAGCACCAAGAACTTTACAGTGGTAGTGGGGTTCTTATGGCATTGTTGAATCTGATGTGGTAGTTCAGGGGCATTTTCTCCTCTTGAGGCTTCCTAAATGCTTCCAAGGAGAGCACAATCAGAGGACCAATGTAAAAACTAGAGAGGTTTCCATTAAAGGACCAGACATTTTTTTTCATCTTTATTAATTTGTTTGTTTACTTTTAGTTTACAAGATATAGTTCCACAATCCCTTGAGTTAAAGTGCCAGACTTTTCAAAAGCAGGCTGTGACAAAACGGGTGCCTTAGGCCCATGGTCTTCTGCCCCAGGACCTTCCATTTCAACACAAAACAAGGAGGACTACTTAGTGATAGGACAAGGAGATTGGGGGCACAGAGACACCCTATTTCATCACTTGTAGATCATTCTGACCTAAGGGGAGCCATGCTCAGCCACCTCCTGCCCTCATCCCATCTATTTTGTGGGACCCACTTTAATGTACAATACTTGTACCAGTGGCTGTGCAGTAAGCTGTACCCCTGACAATGAGGGGTAACAACAATGTGACAAGTGATTCAAAACGGGACTTCAGGAGCCTGTCGGAGCTCAGGGAACATCTGATGCTTGCCAAAGCAATACAATAATGATATGATTTTGCCAGACGGTGAGATCATCCAGAGGGTGAGCACAAAGGACTGCTCTCAATTCCAGGTCAAGGCACCACTTGCTTCCAAGGTCTTAGATCTGGAAAACTGGGTATCTTCTAATATCCTGCCTCCTGTGTGATTTACAAGTGAATAAGATGCCGAAATCCCCACCTAGAGAAAACAGAAGAGGAAGAATTGGGGAAGTAGGATGTGTAGAGCAGAGGAGGTGGAACGTGAAAGAAACTTAAGAGTCCACTAAGGAGGGGGAAAACGGGAAGGACTGGGTTGTGGGGGGAGGGAGCTGAGGCAGCACACTTACCTTAGGCCTTCCTGTCCCATCAGGAGTGTTGGTTGTGAATGAAAAGAAAAGTTGTTAGGCGCAAGCATTGTTAATTAAAGTGTTTACAAAGTGTTAGAGATGCTTCTGCTGCTATTTGTATAGATAAGACAGAAGCTAAAAAGAACAACCCAATCTTCTACAATTAAAAAAAAAGATCCAAGCTTGCCCCATCCGCAGCCCCTTTCTATAAGTCAAGAGCAAGGTGGGAGACTCCTTCCCTGAGCCAGCCCCATGTGCTTCCCAGCCCCACAGCTGCTGCTGGCTCTGCAGCACCCCTCCCCTCCAGAGCCCTGACTCCTAACCCTTCTTAGCTGAACATCATCATCTTAACTAATGACATTTGATTTGAACCCAGATGATCTGGATTTGAATCTTGCTTTTATCACTTAGAATCTGCATATAGTGAAGTGGAAAGAAGGTTGGATTTGGAGTCAAAGCAGAGCTCTGCCAACCATGTGCTTTTGAGCAAGTCACTTAACTTCTATGAGCCTCAGTTTCTACACCTGTAAAATGAGGGGGTTGGACTAAATAATCTCTTGAGATCACTTCCATCTCTAAATCTATGATTCTATGATCTTGAGCAAATCATATGATCCCTTTCAATCTCATTTACTTCATCTGTAAAATGGGGATAACAAATAAAATAAATTATATACTATATTAACATTATATACTATCATAAATATACCATGTATAATTTATTATTATTAATATTATATGCCATATTAATTGTAATAAAATATGACAAATATACATAAATATAAATTAAAATAAAAAATTTAAAACTACTTAACTTACAGATTTTCTGTGAACATTAAATTATATTATCTCCCTTCCCCTCTCTAATGCCCACAGTGCTCCTGACAGTCCCGAACTAGCCCTAGATACCCCTTATTCCCCTTTCTGAGAAGCACCGCCCTGGACTCCTGGTTGTGCAGGCTTTGCCACATAATATCTCCACTTTTCCCCATCTTAAGTATTGTCCCAGCTATGCTACAGAGCTGACCAGGAGAGCTGAGCTTCTGCCCTCCTTGCAGCTCTGCTGAGCTCCCAGAAGCCTCCAGGCCACCCTGCAGTACACAAACAGTATCTGTGTCCCACCATATCCTGGGACAGGCAGTGAGAGAGCCACCTGTACTCACTTGGTTCCTCTGGGAGATTCTCTCCTTGTTCCTTGGGTTTAGGGCTGTCTGGGAGAGCTAAGGCAGGGCACATAGAAGGTGGGACAATGGAACAGTCATGAACCTCAGGACCAAGGACAGGGGTAAGGGTTTGATTAAAGGAGAAACAGACACCCCTTTCAAGCTGTCACACACCACACAATGAGATACTTTCTGAGACAGTGGGAAGTAAACAATTTCAAAGACCTTAGGATTTCTGTACTCCAGATCTCAGGCCAGGAGAGGTGGTGCATCAGGTAGGGAAGCACCAATCCTCATCTCATGTGAAGAGATGTCTGTGTCCTAGACCCAACAGTGGCTGAGCCTCTACCACCTCCCACCCCTCCAGCATCCCACTGCCAGGAGAGACTAAGGCTCCCACCTTCCCTGAGATTTTGGCTCCAAATCACTGAGGCCCCTCCATCTAGCACTCAGGTTATTCAGGGAAATCTGGTTGGAAGCCTGGGAGGAAAGAAAGCCTGGGAAGAAAGAGAAAGGCAGCCAAGTGTGATGTAAAGAGGCCAGATCAGAAGTTGGAGGACTACTGTAGTTCTGACTCTGCCCCTTTCTATTGGTGTAACCCCAGACAAGCCACTTAACCTTTCTAGGCCCCCATTGCCTCATCTGTAAAGTCAGGAGACTTTGTTAAGTGACCTAGAAGATGCCTTCTGCTCTAAATCTGTGATCCTATGAAATTTCAAGCATTCCTTTCCCATTTCCACCACCCTACCCACAGCCTGTCTGACTAAGGGCACCATTGAAGAATCCAATGGGGATAATCCCAGCCCAAGGAAAAGGATGTGGTCATTAGTAAATGGAGAGGATTGTGCAGATAGAGAAGAATGCTGAAAGCTAAGTGGCATAGCTGGGGGGGAAAGTGATTCAGAGGTCCCTCAGTCTAGATCTTAGTGACTATCTTTATTCCTGTCTCTCTGTTTTGTACGATGTCTCTTATATCTTTGTTTCTCCATCAGGTTAGGTTTTTCATGTGATAAATTGTGATATTTTTGCTTATCAGATTTGTAAAACACTATTCCTAAGCTCCTGACACCAAAATCTATGGAGTAAAAAACTCCCTCGTTGTGTTAAAGAATTTCACAGCTATAGGTATGTGTATGGCTGAGGATTCTCTAGGTCAGGGAAAAAATGGAACTGATCCAGGGTGTGAAGAAGGACAGGGTTGGGATCTTGGCCAAGAAGCAAACCTATTATATAAGAAACCAAGGGGAACCACATACCTGGTTCCTAGTTTTGCCTGTAGGAGCAGCAATTAACAGCTATCAAAACCACTGGAACCGATGTTACTGTACCCACATTCACTGTGCTCAGCTTCCCTCCCTATCCTGGAAGAGAGATCTCAAGATACACAATATTTCTTCTTCTCTACCTCTACCCTCTCCTTACCCTCCATTATTGCTAAATCACCCTTGCCCTAGGCTTCCCCTTTTCTACTCCCTTATCTCTAGTAGTCAAACACCCTCCTAGTCTCAGCCTCCTGATTTTCTTGTTTTTTTTTTTTTAGTCTCAGCTCCAATCCCACCTTCTCTAAGAAAGTAGCCTTTCTCAGTCCCTCTTAATTCTACTGCTTTGCCTCTGAGATGAGCTCCAATTGATCCTGTATTTATCTGCATTATACAGAATTACTTGGATGTTATCTCCCCAATTAGATTGTAAGCTCCTTAAAGTCACAGACTGTTTTTTTTTCCTTTGTATCCAAAGAGATGAAAATAGTCCAGGACCTGACACTTAAGAAATGTTTGTATATTTTTTGTTGACTTGATCTCCTTCTCTACACTGACAGAGGACTTCACTCATAACCTGTCAGAGGAGCCCCAAAAGCCAGAGGAAAGCGACACTCCTCAGGCCTCTTCCAAAGAGAGACCATTTGCACAGGCTTCCATAGTCTCTGCCTGGATACAGAACTGTCCTCAAGGAGATGGCCTGGGAGATGATAGAAGACAGGTTGTGGGGTTCTAGGTGTACTTTATAAGTTTTGTACATGGATGACCTACTTAGGGGTTCCACTGATATTCTGGGGTCAGCTCAAGAGTCATTGAAAAGCTATCTTGTTAAAGCTTATCACTTGGGAGCTGTGGTCTCCAAAGGAGGTGAGCATAGAGAAACTGGACCTCTGGCTAGGACTGCTAAAACCCCTGCCCATCTGACCTCATGATCAAAGGCTCTGCCAATAAAGAGGATATGTCCCTTTCCAGGCTATATTGTAAGCAGATTTAAACTCTTCCCCTCCCACTCCACCTTACCCCAGACCTCTGGCTAGGACTGCTAAAACCCCTGCCCATCTGACCTCATGATCAAAGGCTCTGCCAATAAAGAGGATATGTCCCTTTCCAGGCTATATTGTAAGCAGATTTCAACTCTTCCCCTCCCACTCCACCTTACCCCAGCTTCCTTATTCTCCACTTACTACTGGAGACCTGTACTTTCACAGGGCTGCTGAGGGCAGTGTGTTTTGTCCTGCACTGGTATTTCCCCACTGTCTTCCATGTTGACAGCTGAGATGAAGTAGAAATCCTGGTGGATGGAGAGAGCTGACCCACTGTGGAGCCATTCAATGAAATCCTGTGCTGAGGTCTGAAACCCTTTACAAGTAAAAGTCACGTTTCCTTCTTGGAGCACATTAATCTATGGGGGGGGGGGGCAGGGTTCCAGGGTCAGTACTGCCCTTGGGGGACCTGATGGGTAGAGAGGAGAGGAGAATGAAGAAAAAGAGCCTCCACGGAGACATCAAATCCCAGATCTGAGGGGAGGACACCAGTTAACAAGCACAGGGACTAGAATGGAGCACACACAGTGCATGTTTAGAGGGCTGTGGAATAGACAGAGTCAGAGCTGGGTTAACTGCTGGTGGCACTTTTCTCACTTGTTGATGCCACACTGAGTCATGAGGCCACAAGGCCTTTCCCAGAAGGGTGGACAGCTCCCCTAGGCCCCATGGGATTATTAAAAACAACAACAAACAACCACAAAACCCCAAGATCCCTCATCTGTTTCTCAAAGAGAACCCAGCTCAGGCAAAGGAAGAGTGAATGATCTGTAAGCTCAGTCTCCAAAATCTAGGGGAAACCCTGAAAAGCTCTGGGGTCACTATTGTTCTGTGGGAAGGAGAGGGATCCATTTACTGAGGAAATACTCTTCCTGCAGGAAGAGGGAGGGTCCCATGTGCTTCCATTCCAAGGCCAGGCACCTCAGCCCCTACTGCTAGCCTCATCAAAGCATCTGAATGTCTGCCCCCAATGCCTCCTCCTCCCACCCTCAGCTGACATGATACCTCCAAGGCCTAAGGTAACAGATACAGCACATGTACACTGCACAACACATATACTCAGTATAGTGTAGACCGCAGCATGAGAGCTCCTTCACAGAAGGGCTTGTGTCTGCCTCTCTTTGTGTCCCCAACAATCACTAGTTCCTGAGACATCACAGGCACTTAATAAATACTTGTTGATGTGATTTGACATGACCCACACAGCACATACACAGACACTGAGAGAGCACTTGGGGCAGGAGGAAGAATGCTGGCCTTGGATTCAGGGATCTTGGGTTCAAATTCTGGTTTAGCCACTTCCTAGTTGTGTGCCCCTGGGCTGCTCAGTTACCCTTCCTTGGACTCAGTTTCCTCACCTGCAAAATGAGCCAGTTGGACTAGATGACCCCACCCCTCTGAGCCCCACCACCTATGTTCACTCTCTGAGCAACCACAGATATAGGGAATCCAGACATGCCATGGGGAATGGGGATGGGATACAAGCATTTATTAAGTGCCTACTGTGTGCCAAGTACTGTGCTAAGTGTTTTACATACATTCTCCCATTTGATCCTAAATCATAAGATTTAGAACTGAAAGGGGCCATAGAGATTGTCTAGTGAGTCCAACTGGCCCATTTTACAGGTGAGAAAACTGAGGCTTAGACCCCTTAAACAACCAGGTCAAATGGGTAGTAGATAGCTGAACTTTCTTTCCATGAAGCAGGTGGTGAAGCCCACACAAGCCCAGGGATACAGAAGAGACAGGATCTACACACAAAAAGTGTTCAAACCCAGAAGGGCAGCCAGGTGGGGCAATGGATAGAGCCCCAGGCATGAAGTAAGGAATACCTGAGTTCAGATCTGGCCTCAGACACCAGCTGTGTGACCCTGGGCAAGTCCCACAACAGTTTGCTTGTTTGTAAAATGAGCTGGAGAAGGAAATGGCAAACTAGTCTAATGTCTTAGGAAAAAAAAAACAAATGGGGTCACAAAGAGTCAGATAACTAAACAATAATTCCTTCAAATGTAGAAAAATATAGTGACACACCTGAACAGACGAGCCCTTTTTGGAGAGTGTATGCTTCCTGTTCCTCTGTGACTGAAAAACATATTTCCTGGGTAGCTAGGTGGCCCACCTATAGAGCATTGGGCCTGGAAGCAGGAAGATCTGAGTTCAAACCCAGGCTCATGCACTTAGTAGCTGTGTGACACTGAGTGAGTCACTTAATCCTTATTTGCCTCAGGCCCCCATCTGTAAAATGGGGACACATTGGAGGAGAGTTGGACATGACTGAACCACCTAAAAACAATAGGCTCCTGAGGAAGAGGACTGAGTTTCTAGTAATAAAAAACAAGAACAGTCCTTGGGTAGAGGCCACTGAGAGAAGAGGGTTATCTCATGACAGCTGCTTCAGTACTGGTGCTGTGGTTTAAACCCAGGGACGCCCAAAACTGTTGAGGTGGGGGCTCTGCCCATCCCAAACTGTTGAGGTTTTACAGTGTGTGGTGGTGGAACCAGCTCAAGGAATTCAGAGCCAGACCACCTCTAATCCAAGTATAGGCATTTATTGAGATTGATGCCTCTCATGAAGCAGCCTAAGTTTTCAAGAGGAACCAGCAGCTTTAGAGAAAGCAAGATGGATTTTTATAGGGTAATTACACAATAGAAATTTACATAGAATAGAGGAATATTATTAATATTAAAAAGGCAGGAGGAGTTTGTTAAGGCATTAGGTAATGGAGGAGGGGATCCCATCTATAGTTTGGCAGTTAAATATTCTGGTCATTCTTCCCTCCAACTGGCTAGCTATTGTGGTCCTGTCTTGGGCTAGATGGATGATGTGATTGTGAAGGGATACAAGAACACACCTGTTTCTGTGGGAATGGGTCTGGGGGCAGTGACCAGGTAGAGGCAGTAACTGGATTCCCATCACATGGACACACCTGCTGTTTCTGTGGGAACTAAGAGTTTAGGGACACACATGTTTTAGTGAGCAGTGAGGCATAAGTTAGGACATTGGTGGGGGGGCTAGGTAGGTACAGTGGGCCTGCTGTTCAGTAGGGCAAGACCTATAATGAAGTTAGAATATTGGGGCTGGTGGGAAGCTTTATTAGGATTCCACCATTGGCTAAAGTCTTACTTTTCCCTTAATCTGGTGGGTTCAAGGCTCCAGGCAGAATGGGAGCTACTATCCTGCATGTACTGATATGTCCCTTACAATACTGAGATGGATGTTTGAAAAGAACATGGGGAGGAGTGAAGGAGGTGGTTTAAAAAAAAGAGACCATAACTGAATACAGAACTTAGCATTGCTCCTGATGGCTGGAGCTACAAGAGATCAAAAAGCAGGGATTAGACCAGTTCAGGGAAGCCAGGGACTGGGCAGCTCCAGAGTGGAAGTTCCACTAGTCAGGCTAGGGACCCAGAGAAGCCCATTGTGCAGTCTTTCCCCAGTGTTCCTCAGAGCTGCCTGGAGTCAAAGGGATTCCAGGAGCACTAGAAGTCCCCTCCCCTCAACCAATAAGAAAATCTCCTACTGCCTGTTCAGTCACATCTGAAATGCCACCATTGCAGACCTTCCTGTGGCTTCATGTTCTGTTCCCTTTTAAAATGCAAACATCTTTCCACCTCAGTGTCAGTGAGTTTATTGAATGAAATCCTTTCTTGAGAGTAAGATTTAATCTAAGAATGCTCATGAACAGGGAGAAGGACAAAGAAAGGAGAATCCCTGGGGGACTGGCTATATCTGTCTATGGTTTTACTTCTTCTTTTTGTTATTTAATTATTTTTAACATTCTTTCTTTTTTTAAAGTTAGAGTTCCAAATTTTCTCCCTTTTCTACCTTTCAGCTGCCCATTGAGAAGGCAAGAAATGTGATATCAGTTATACATGTGAAATCACACAAAAATATTTCCATATTACTGGCTCTGCTTCTCAACAACTAGGAAAGGCCCTGGGGGACTACATGTTTCATTAGGATTGTGAAAAGTCACGATTTAACCACATAGTGCAATGAACAGTGCACTGGGCCTAGGCAGGAAGATCTGAGCTCAGAACCAGACCTCAGACACTTACTGTGTGATCCTGGGCAAGTCTCTTAACGCTGTCTGCCTCAGTTTCCTCATCTGTAAGATGGAGACAATAACAGCACTTACATCACAGGCTTGTTGTGAAGATTGAATGAGATAGTCCATGCAAAGCCCTTTGCAAACCTTAAAGTGCCATTGAAATGCTAGTTCTTATTATTAGTGCAAAGGCAGATTTGGATCCTTGCCTGAACAGGGGAACAAGGCCAGGGATGTTTAGATGTTCAGAGACTGCACAGAGGGAAGGTGAATGGTAATGGAATTTAAAGATCCCCTTGTATTGGCTTGGTTTTCGGGTTAAGTGTTAAGACCCAGAGCTTGTGAACCCTACAGTGGGATGGACTTGTTGACATGTCGAGAGGGGTTGAACTGGGAGGAGCTGGTGCCCTGTATAGACAAAGGGAAAGGCCCAAGCTGAGAGAGGCCAGAAGAACTTTTGGGAGCAGCATCATGGAGGTAGAGAGAGAGAGAGAGAGAGAGAGAGAGAGAGAGAGAGAGAGAGAGAGGACTGCCAGATGAAGTTGCCCAGACTGCTGAGGGCTAGTTGGAGCTGCCCAGCACTTTTGAGAACTGCCACCGGGAGCTGCTGAGAACTGAGAAGACATTTCTGTGGTGCCGGTATTTGTCTATCTGTTTTGATGTTACTTTGTCAGTCATTTGTTGATAGAGGCCTCAGACCTAGGTGGGCCTAGGCTGATTTCACAAGCAGAAGGTGAATTGAAGAGGATGCAGACAGTGTGCATGAATTTGTCTTTGTTAAGCTTTGCCTTCCCAAGAACAAAGATTGCAGAGAACTTGCCTTGGGTCAAGATGAAGAAAAGACCTCTCCTTGATACTGAATGCTGTGAACTGAGGACTTAAGACCTTGTGAATGACATACTACCCGGGGGGCGGAGTACTTTGACTTTGACTTTGTGATTGAGCTGAGAATTTACTAAATGCCTTAATCTGTTACCAAATGAATGGAGAGTTATTATGCTTGTAATCAGAACCTGGAAGTTGCTTTATGCTTGGTGTTACAGAAGGTGCAGGCAAATCAGAACTTTCCCCCAGATAGACTGAAAGGCAGAGCAGGTTGGTATCAGAAAGCATCTCCCCAGCAGCAGATTGAACTGCAAGAGCTGCAGATATCCAATTCTCTTAGACTGAGGAACTGATCTGAAAGCCCTGAGACATGACAGTGTGATCTCAAGAAAGAAAACCCCTTCATTTACCAAGTGTTTGTGGAACATGGGCTCTGTCATTTACTAACTGTGGGACCTTGGGCAAGATATTGAGTCTTCCCTAGCCAACTATAAAATGGGACAACTAGACTAGATGGGACCTCAGGTCCTCTTGGGGTCTATAGTTCTATTCTAGCCTTTGCTCTCCCTCCTTTTTACAATCAAGCACTGCTCATTATCAGGTCTGGGGATTTCTCTGCTTTAGTCTTATCACTGAAGTATGTCTAGGGGTAACAGAATCCCCAGGGCACTGAGGGGAACCAAAAGGTGTCTGGACTTGATAGAGCTATGGAACACCCAGGAATCTGCCCAGACATAAGTAGGACACTTGGAGGAGTGGAGAGGAGTGTCTGCCATCAGCCACTGTGGACAGGCCTGGAGCCTCTGGAGTGCATTTTGGCCTTGGTGGGGTAGGAGATCCACATTCGGTGCATCTCATCTAAACTTAAAAAATTGATCTGGAGATGCTTCCCCCCAATAAGTGGGAAAAAGAAGAATTTGCACCCAAATCAGAGACATGGTGTGTGTGGAAAGCCAAAATACCTGATCCAGGACTCAGATAAAATCTTGTCAGCTGGTCTAAAGGAAATCCTTTGTGATGCAGTTTTCAAAAGCTTAATCGTGGAATATTCCTTTAATATGTGCTACATTTAAAGGGTGGCATTTGAGTTTTGAGATCAAAGGCTCTACCCCAAACTTTTAGTCACCTAGATGACAAATCTTTATTAAAGTATCCATTCTGTGCTACCTCCAGGATATGACAGACTAAGATAATGATAAGAAAACTTGAGTCTTGTTCATTTGTCTCACTTCTCTATAAAAACCTCACCTGAGAATCAATAAATGGAGTTCTTCCTTGAACTACCCACATGGCCTGGTTTCATTCTCATTTACCTCTCTGACCATGCTTAGTGCTAGACACTGAGCAGCTCGCATCAAATGGTGCCCACACAGGGCACATAGCACCTGAAAGGAAGGTCCACAGTGGAGATAACTCTTGCAAGCAGAAGAAGCTCCAAAAAACACAAATACAGGGTAAGGGAACTTTTTTCAATCAATCTTTTCTTAGTCATTCTACTCCACCAGGCTGTGTAATAGTAATGGAATTTAAAGATCCCCTTGTATTGGCTTGGTTTTCAGATTGAGTGTTAAAACCCAGAGCTTGTGAATCCCACTTGTGGGATGGACTTGTTGATGTGAAAAGCAAGGACTGAACTGGGAGGAGCTGGTGCTGTGGATTTGGAGAGTCACAAGCAGAGGAAGAGAGGCAGAAGAATTTTTGGAAGCAGCATCATGGAGGCAAAGAGAGAGAAAGAGAGAGAGAGAGAGAGAGAGAGAGAGAGAGAGAGAGAGAGAGAGAGAGAGAGAGGATTGCTGAGGGCCAGAACTTTTGAGAGCTGCCACCCAGAGCTGCAAAGAACTGAGGAGACATGGCTGTGATGATGGTACTCTTTGTCTGTTTTGATGTTGTTTTGCCAGATTCTTCCACTGGTGAAGGACAGTGCAGAGGTCCTGGAATCTTACTGTTAGTTCAGAGGCCCAGAAGAAGGATTTTCTTGTTGTATGTTTACAGGAATACTGGAAGAGGGTCTTGCTAATGTTCTTAGGGGTCCTAGGACTGTTCTACAGACAGAGAATGAATTAATGATGACACTGGCAATGTATCTTGTGGCCTTCTTAAGCTTTGTCTCCCCAGGAACAGAGTTTGCTTAGAACTTGCCTCTGGTCAAGATGAAGAAAAGACCTCTCTTTGGGTATTAAATGCTGTGATTATATCTTAACCTTGTTGTAACTCAGGGGTAGATGGTCTTTGTGCTCTCTACTGCCCCTTTTGAGAAGGTTTTTGGAGTTAACCGATGATAATTGTAATTCCGTTGTGATTCAGGGGTGGAAAACTTTTGACTTTTTTGTGCTCTGTGACTGCCCAAAGGAATGTACTTTGTTTATGATTTGGAACTAATCTCCATTTGGAAGAGGGACTTTGTGATTGACTAAATGAATGTACTGCCCAAGCTTGGAGTAGTACTAGGCAATTATTGAATTACACTTGGTGAATGCTGTATTTTGAATTATGCTGTATTTTGATTTTCTCTGTTCTTAATTTGTCACTGAATAAAATGGAGAGTGGCTATGCTGCTATTTTGAACCTTGGGAAGTTGCTTTTGCTTGGCATTACAGGCTGATATAAGGGTTTTTAAGCTTTCTATCACCATGGATCAAATGCATGGGGTACAGCTCGAAGATCAGGAACAATATTTTCAAGTATTAAAGAAAGTAGTGAAAGAAGGAGGGTTTGTTATTATGAAGGAACAGTTAGAGGAGTTTTATTTAGTGTGTTTGGAACATTGTTGCCCTGGGTTTCCAAAGGGTGGGGTAACAGAATGGGAAACAGAAGGAAAACAGATAACTGAGAAACTAGTAAAAGAAGGAACACAGCATTTCCCCATTTCTGCCTTTTTTCTTTTTTTCCTTTTAAAAAATAAATTTGAATAATATTTTATTTTTCCCTAATTACAGGTAAAGGAAAATTTTTGGTCTTTATTGATTGTTTACTTTCAGTTTACAAGATTCAGTTCCACAATCCCTTGAGTTTCAAATTTTCTCTCCCTCCTTCTCCTCCCCTGCTGCCCTTCCCCCTCCCCCTGCCATGGAGGCATGCAGTCAAGTATTGGATCTGTAAATACTTCTACATTAGACATTAGTCAGGTTAAAAAGAAGGATTGTAATGGATGGAATGAACAATGGGAAAGAGGAAACAAAACCAAACAAGAAAAAGAATGAGAGCAGGTAGTCTGCTTCACTCTGCATTCAAACTCTGTTCTTTCTAGTTCTCTCTGGATGCAGACATCTCTCTCCATCGTGAGTCTTTTGGAGCTGACTTATAACCCTGCATTGCTGAGAAGAGTCCAGTCTATCAAAGTTGGTCATCACACATATGTTGTATCTGTAATTGTGTACAGATTTCTCCTGGTTCTGCTCTTCTCACTCAGCATCAGTTTGTATAAGCTTCTCCAGGTAAATATGAAGTCCATCTGCTCCTCATTTCTTCCTTGAGAATTTCTTTAAGGATGATTTCTAGGTTCTTTCTTTGATCATGGCTTTCAGGTAGTCCAATAATTTTAAAATTGTCTCCCCTGGATCTATTTTCCAGGTCAGTGGTTTTTCCCATGAGATATTTCACATTACCTTCTATTCTTTCGTTTGTTTGGATCTGTTTAATAGTATCTTGATTTCTCATAAAGTCACTAGCTTCCATTTGCTCCAGTCTAACTCTGAAGGAATGAATCTCCTCAGTGAGCTTTTGAGATTCTTTTTCCATCTGTCAAATTCAGCTTTTTAAGGCATTCTTCTCATTGCCTTTCTGAGCCTCTTTTGCCATTTGAGTTAGTCTATTTTTTAAGGTGTTATTTTCCTGTCAGGCTGTTGACTGTCATTTCATACTTTTCTTGCATCTTTCTCATTTCTCTTGCCCATTTTCCCCCCACTTCTCTTATCTGCTTCTTAAGGTCCTCTATGGCCTGTAGCCAGCTTGTATTTTCATTTGGGGCTTTTGGTGCAGGAGTTCTGACCTCACAGTCCTCCTCCATGCTTTGATCCTCTTTGCCCCTAAAATAGGAGTCCAATGTTGAATTTTTCTGTTTATTTTGTTTCTTTTGCCTAGGCATGTTCCCACTTGATTACTTGATTTTTGGGCTTGTTGCCACAGTAGGACTCTGGCACCAGACAGGAGAGCTTCCATCCCTAAACATGGGGTCTTCACAACTTCCACAGGTTGGGTGGCCTCTGTAAAGCCTCCACCCTCTCTGGCAAATTGGATAGCCACCCCAAACCTCTCCCCCCAGATCACAATCCAGATCCAGGCAGTTTAAAGCAAGAGTGATTAACCCCCAGACTGATTTCTGGATCTCTCTACAGTTCACACACCAGGAGCTAGAGCCACCAGTGACGCTGCAAAATGGCTTCTGTGCCGCATTTCTTCAGCAGCTTTTTGCCCCCAGGGGAGGAAGCCCATGAGTTCCCCAGATACTGGTCCCAAAGTCCATAGGGCACTAACCTCTCACTTTGTCCTAGGCATATCTGTGCTGATAATTCTGGAATTGCCACAGCTGCTGGTGTTCTGGGGTCCCTCCATCTGGATGCTGGCCCAGTTGCCCTAGGGCTAAAACCTTGGCTCATGGGCCTGGGCTCAGCTCCCAGAGTGCTGTGCTGTTGGTGCCCAGCTCGCCGTGCTGCCTGCTCTCAGAGCCCTGGGCTGGCCGCTCCCTGCAGGGCTGCTGGGCTGTCCTCAGCAGGAGGTTAGCTTCTCTGTGTCGTTCTGTGGGTGCTGGGGCTCCAGAAGTTGTTCAGATTTCCCTTTTACATTGTTTGGAGGTGGTGTGGAGCAGAGCACCTTGGAAGTGCTGTTTCTACTCTGCCATCTTGGCTCCGCCCCTGCTCCTCATTTCTTATAGCACAATAATATTCCATTACATTCATATACCACAACTTGTCCAGTCATTTCCCAATTGATGGGCACCCCCTTAATTTCCAATTCTTTGCCACCACAAAAAGAGCTGCTATAAATATTTTTGTTCATATGGGTCTTCCTCCCACTTCTATGATCTCATTGGGATATAACCCTAGAAGCGGTATTGCTGGGTCAAAGAGTAAGAAATTATTTATAGCCCTTTGGGCATAATTCCAGATTGCTCTCCAGAATGGTTGGATCACTTCACAACTCCACCAACAATGCATTAGTGTTCCAATTTGCCCCCATCCTCTCCAGCATTTGTCATTTTCCTGTTTTGTCATCTTAGCCAATCTGACTGATGAGATGGGGTACCTTAGAGTTGTTTTGATTTGCATTTCTCTAATCAATCATGATTTAGAGCATTTTTTCATATGCTTGTAGATATCTTTAACTTCCTCCTCTGAAAACTGCCTTTTCATATCCTTTGACCATTTATCAGTTGGGGAATGACTTATATTCTTATAAATTTGACTCAATTCTCTGTATATTTTAGAAATGAGGCCTTTATCAAAGATATTGGTTGTAAAAATTCTTTCCCAGTTTTCCACTTCCCTCCTAATCTTGGTTACATTGGCTTTGTTTATACAGAAACTTTTCAATTTAATGTAATCAAAATTATCCATTTTGCATTATATAATGCTCTCTATTTCTTGTTTGGTCATAACATCTTCCCCCTCTTCATACATCTGACAGGTAAACTATTCCTTGCTTTCCCAGATTGCTTACAGTATCATTCTTTATGCCTAGATCATGCACACATTTAGACTTGATTTTGGTATATGATATTAGATAATGGTCTATGCCCAGTTTCTGCCATACTATATTCCAGTTTTCCCAGCAGTTTTTGTCAAATAGTGAATTCTTATCCCCAAAACTGAGGTCTTTGGGTTTATCAAATAGTAGATTACTATGATCATTGCTGAGTCTCCTGTACCTAACTATTCCATTGATCCACTACTCTGTTCCTCAGCCAGTACCAAGTAATATTGATGACTGCTGCTTTATAATACAGATTAAAATCTGGTATGGCTTGGTCACCTTCCCTAGCATTTCTTTTCATTAATTCCTTTGATATTCTGGACCTTTTATTCTTCCAAATGAATTTTGTTACTACTTTTTCTAGTTCTATAAAGTAATTTTTTGGTAGATTGATTGATATGGCACTAAATATGTAATTTAATTTAGATAAAATTGTCATTTTTGTTATATTATTTCAACCCAGCCATGAGCAATTGATGTTTTTCCAATTACTTAGATCTGACTTCATCTGTGTGAAAAGTGTTTTGTAGTTGTGTTCATATAGGTCCTGTTTTGGTAGGTAGATTCCCAAATATTTTATAATATCTAGAGTAACTTTAAATGGGATTTCTCTTTCTACCTTTTGCTGTTGGATTTTGTTAGAAATATATAGGAATGCTGAGGATTTGTGTGGCTTTATTTTATATCCTGCAACTTTGCCAAATTTTTTTATTGTCTGAAGTAGTTTTTTACTTGATTCCCTAGGATGCTATAAGTATATCATTTTATCATCTGTAAAGAGTGATAGCTTAGTCTCTTCTTTGCCTAATTTGATTCCTTTGATTTCTTTTTCTTCTCTAATTGCTACTGCTAACATTTCTAGTACCAGATTGAATAAAAGGGGTGATAGTGGACATTCTTGTTTCACCCCTGATCTTATTGGAAATGCTTCTAGCCTATCCCCATTACATATAATTCCTGCTGATGGCTTTAAATAGATGCTACCTATTGTTTTAACAAAGACTCCACTTATTCCTATACTTTCTAGTGTTTTTAGTAGGAATGGATTTTGTATTTTGTCAAAAGCCTTTTCTGCATCTATTGAGATAATCATGTGGTTTCTGCTAGTTTTCTTGTTGGTATCATAAATTATACTGATGGTTTTCCTAATATTAAACCATCCTTGCATTCCTAAAATAAATCCTACCTGATAGAAGTGTATTATTTTTGTGATAAATTGCTATAGTCTTTTTGCTAATATTTTATTAAAAATTTTTGCATCTATATTCATGAGGGAAATAGGTCTATAATTTTCTTACTTTGTTTTATCTCTTCCTGATTTAGGTATAAGTACCATATTTGTGTCATAAAAAAAGTTTGGCAAGACTCCTTCTTCACTAATTTTCCCAAATAGTTTGTAGAGTACTGGAATCAATTGTTCTTTAAACATTTGATAGAATTTGCTAGTACATCCATCTGGCCATGGAGATTTTTTCCTAGGGAGTTCTCTGATGGCTTGTTCGATTTCTTTTTCTGAGTTGGATTTATTTAAGTAAATTACTTGAATAAAAATTTTTTTTAATTTAAAAAAATTCATATTTTTGTAAATATTCATCCATTTCACAAAGATTGTCAAATTTATGTGCATAAAATTTGGCAAAATAATTCCTAATTATTGTTTTAATTTTCTCTTCATTGGAGGTAGATTCGCCCTTTTCATTTTTGATACCCATAATTTGGTTTTCTTCTTTCTTTTTTTTCTTTTATCAAATTGACTAATGGTCTGTTGATTTTATTGTTTTTGTTTTTGTTTTTTTTCTTAAAGCCAGCTCTTAGTTTTATTTATTAATTCAATAGTTTCCTTAATTTCAGTTTTATTAATCTCTCCTTTGGTTTTCATTATTTTTAATTTAGTATTGAATTGGGGATTTTCAATTTGTTCTTTTTCTAGCTTTTTCAATTGCATGCCCAATTCATTGACCTCCATTTTCTCTAATTTATTCATGTATGCACTCAGGGATATAAAACTTCCCCCAAGGACTGCCTTTGCTGCATCCCACAAGTTTTAGTATATTGTCTCAGTATTGTCATTCTCTTGAATGAAGTTACTGATTGTTTCTATAATTTTTTGTCTGACCCTTCATTCTTTAAGATTAAATTATTTAGTTTCCAATTGGCCTTTATTGAATATGATTTTTATTGCATCATGATCTGAGGAGGATGCATTTAAGATTTCTGCTTTTCTGCACTCAATTGTGAGGTTTTTCTGCCGTATTACGTGGTCAATTTCTGTGTATGTGCCATGTACTGCTGAGAAGAAGGTATATTCCTTTTTTATCCCCATTCAGTTTTCTCCAGAGATCTATCATATCTAGCCTCTCTAAAATTCTATTCACTTCCTTAACTTCTTGTTTATTTTGAGGTTAGATTTATCAAGTTCAGAGAAGGAGAGATTTAGGTCCCCCACTAGTATAGTTTTGCCATCTATTTCTTCCTCTAATTCTCTTAACTTCTCCTCTAGGAATTTGGATGATATACAATTTGGTGCATATATGTTAAGTAATGATATTCCTTCATTCTGGATGGTGCCTTTTAACAGGATATAGCTTCCTTCCTTATCTCTTTTGATCTGTTTTTGCTTTTGCTTTATCTGAGATAAGGATTGCTACCCCTGCTTTTTTTTAACTTTAGCTGAAGCATAATATATTCTACTCCAGCCTTTTACCTTTACCCTATGTGTATCTCCTTGTTTCAAATGTGTTTCTTGTAGACAGCATATTGTAGGACTATCATTTTTAATGCATTCTGCTATCTGCCTCCATTTTATGGGAGATGATTAATATCTGTGTCTTTCCCTCCATCCTATTCCCTCCCCTGTTTGTGCTTTTGTTTCTTCCTTCTCCCTTCCCCTCCCTAAGAGTTGTCCTTTTAACTATTGCCTCCCTCAGTATTCCCTCCCTGTGACACCTCCTTCTTTACCTACCCTTTCCCCTTACTACTACTACCCTCCCTTCTAACCACTCTCCCTTCTTATTCCCCCCCTTACCCCTCCTACTGCCTATAGGACACAATGAATTTTTATACTTATCAGAGTATGTTATTCCCTCTTTGACCCCAAAGCAATGAGAATAAATTTCATACAGTGCTCCTCTCCCTCCCTCCTTTCCCTCTATTATAATGAGTTTTTTAGTTTTTTCACATTATACTCTTAAATTTAACTGATTATGTTGATCCCTCTTTGAACCAGAACCAATGAGAATAAAGTTCATATGATGTTCATCTCCCTCCCTTCTTCCCCTCTACTACAGTACATTTTTATGCCTCTTCATGTGGCATAATTTACCTTTTTCTGCCTCATCCTTTCCTTTTCTCCCACTACAATCCCTATGAATCCTTTAATAAGTTTTTTTTATCATCAGATTAGTTCATTTATACCCACACCCTCTATCTATCTATCTATCTATCTATCTATCTATATCTTTTAAAGGTCAACAATAATCAGGGTGGCTAGGTGGCACAGTGAATAGAGCAGCAGCCCTGGAGTCAGGAGGACCTGAGTTCAAATCTGGCCTCAGACACTTGACACAATTACTAGCTGTGTGACTTTGGGCAAGTCACTTAACCCTGATTGCCCTCCAAAAAGTAAAAAAAAAAAAAAGCAAAAAAAAGAAAGAAAGAAAGGAAAAAAAGGTCACGATAATCATATAAATTACAGTATTGACAGGTATCAGCTTTTCATATAGGGATGTAAACAGTTTGCTCTTATCGAATCCCAAGTTGTGTGCGTGTGTGTGTGTGTGCACACGTGCGTGCACGTGTGTGTGTGTGTGTGTGTGTGTGTGTGTGTGTGTGTGTGTGAGTTTTCCTTGTTTACCTTTTTATGTCTTTCTTGAGTCTTGTAATTGGAGATCAAATTTTCCATTGAGCTCTGGCTTTTTCATCAGGAATGTCTGGAAGTCCCTTATTTCATTAAATGACCCCCTCCTTGCCTGAAAGATTATGTTCAATTTTGCCAGGTAGTTGATCCTTGGTTGCAGTCCTAGCTCTTTTGCCTTACAAAATATCAAATTCCAATCCCTCTGATGTTTTTTTTTTTCCAATTAGCTGTTACTTTTATTTATTTATTTTTAACAAATGCTTTATTAATTTCTGGTTTACATCATTCATTTCCACCAGATTTTGAGTTACATTTTTTTCCCATTTTTCCCTTACCCACCACCCCAGAATAGCAATCCCACAAGATATCCCCCCATCCAATCTGCTCTCTCCCATATCTTCTCCCATACCCCCTTCGACTTTACCATTAGGGTAAGGTGAGTCTCTGTGCCCCAATGCCTGAACATTTTATCTCCCAATTACATGCAAAATAGTATTAATGATAGAATTTATATATATTTGAGACATTTAATTTTAAAACCTTGGATTTCAGATCCATTCCTTTCCTCCCTTGTCATCCATTCCCTCTGGGAAGATAAGCAATTCCCCAAATACTGGTCCCAAAGTCCATAGGGCCCTCTTACTTTGTCCTAGGCATGTCTGTGTTGATAATTCTGGAATCGCCACAGCTGCTGGTGTTCAGGGGTCCCTCCAGCCAGCTGCCGGCCCAGCCGCCCTGGGGCTCAAACTGTGGCTCACGCAGACCTGGGCTCAGCTCTCTGCACTGGGCTGTTGGCTCCCAGAGCCCTGTGCTGGCCCTCCCTGCAGGGCTGCTGGGCTGTCCTCATAGGTCAGTCAGCTTCTCTGTGTTGTTCTGTGGGTGCTGGGGCTCCAAAAGTTGTTCAGAGTCCCCTTTTACATGGTTTGGAAGAGGTCTGGTGGGAGAGCACCTTGGAAATGCTATTTCTACTCCGCCATCTTGGCTCTGCCCCTCAGCTGTTAATATAACAGAGCTTGTTGTGGATTAAGTTTCATGACCCAGAACACAGTGTGGCCCCCAGGACTTCCCTGCGGGCCAAGCTGGCACTGCTCCCCACTTTCCCAGTGAAAGACAATAGTCTGGTAGTTTCCCCGGCTGCAGCAGTGAGGGCTTGGCCACAAGTTGGTCTTTCCCGACCTCGAATCGCTTAACCAAGGCAGCAGCTGCTGCAGTTGAGAAGGAGGCTGCTGCTGCTCCTACTCCTGCTCGGACTCCAGCTCCCATCCCTCTGATCTTTTAATGTAGAAGCTGCTAGGTCCTGTGTAATCCTGACTGTAGTTCCATGATATTTAAATTGTTTCCTTTTGGCTTGCAGTATTTTCTCCTTGACCTTATAATTCTGGAATTTGACTACTATATTTCTTGGAGTTTTCAATTTGGAATCTCTTTCAGGAGGAGTCCAGTGAATTCTTTCAATAACTATTTTACCCTCTGATTCTAGGACTTCAGGACAGTTTTCTTTGACAATCTCTTGGAGGGTATTGTCCAGGCTGCTTTTTTTTTTATCATGGCTTTCTGATAGACCAATACTTCTTAGGTTATCTCTCCTTGATCTGTTCTCCAGGTCAGTTGTTTTTCCAGTGAGATATTAAACACTTCTAATTTTTTAATCTTCATGTTTTGCTTGACTGACTCTTGATGCATCATAGACTTCTTAGCTTCAATTTGACTGATTCTAATCTTTAGTGAATTATTTTCCTCAGTTAGTTTTTGAAGCTGGTGTCTGTAGATTCTCCTGGTGGTGCTAAGGCCCACCTGGGCCTGTGTTGTTAGTGCTTGCTAGCTCCACCACCCTGGACTTCCAGATCTCCTGCTGGAGTGGGGCTTGTTGGGACCCCTCTCGTCTTCACTTCAGACTCCTTATTGCCTCAGTTGCACCCTTTCTCAGTGACTCCTAAGCCTGAGGCTATTTCCACTATTTTAGCATTTTAGTCTGGGTGGGACATTTATCTCTGGGTGGGACATTTATCTCTGGGTTTTCTAGGTCAGGGATGGGAAATTGGAGCAACTAAGGTTTACTTTTCCATCTTGGCTTCTGGAAATTCAGGTAGATGATTTTTAAACATCCAGACTGTGGACTGATAGTCCCAGGAGAAGCTGTTGTCCCTGCTGTGGACCTTAGGCTTTCTTTTACCCAGCTCAGACTGATCCTCCCATCCATGGTGAGATGGCTGAGATGCCTTTTTTCTTTAGAATATATTAAAGATATGTCTAACATCAGAAATGAAAATGCCAAAGGTTTTGCAAACAATTAAGTGTAATTCAGCTGTCTTTACACAGTATTTGTAGCAAATCAAAAAGTATACAAGAAAAATAAGGATAAAATTAGAAAAAATAAATTACTTGCATGAAAAATGTGAACAGAAGCTTTTAAGGTTTAAAAATCTCCTTTCCAATCCAAATCTGGACAAGTTTGATTGTGGTAAAGGCCATTAAAAAGAATTTTTTAAAAAATAATAAAAAAATAAAAAGGTAATTTCCCCCTCAGATTAAAGAGGCAGACTAACAAGCATTCAACCATTCTCCTGCTTCATCTAAAAGAGAAAAGTTTTGTGTATCAGGATGCAACTGAAAGTTAATTTCATTCTGGTTGTTTTTGGAATTGTAAAAAATAAAAAGTGTCACACTAGGGGTGGCTAGGTGGTGAACTGGGTAGAGCATCAGCCCTGGAATCAGGAGGACCTGAGTTCAGGTCTGGCCTCAGACACTTAACACAAAAACTAGCTGTGTGAGCTTGGGCAAATCATTTAGTCCCAATTGCCCTATCTTCCCCCCTCCAAAAAGAAAAAAGAAAAAGGTCATGTTAAAGATGATTCAGAAGTTATACTATTTGGCACCAGGGCAAATTAAGAATGTATAAAGATGTGAAAAAGAAACACTTCAGAGGTAAATTTTTCAGTTTTCTAATTCAGGAAAGAGGAGGGAGTCACCAGACTTTTATCTAGAGTCTCTACACCTGTAACTGGTGAATTAAAAGCTTTCACTTTCAAATAAAATATTTTAAGGAATAAAATATAGCACTGGATTTTACTAGTTAAATTAGCTGAAAACATTTTTTAAAGTCTTTCTTCACAGATCAGACTTAAAGAGAGAGTGCTGAAGAATAATTAGGGTACTTAAGTCACCCTCCCCAATCTAGATAAAGGAAGGATGAATAATGAACTACAACAAAGGCTCCACTAATAACAGCCCTGGGGCATACATGCAATCCACACTTCCAGGCAAATCCATAGCTCAGTCTTTGCAACTCTAAAAAGGGGAGGGAAAAAATCTCTACAACTCTGAAAAGAGGATAAAAAGCCTAAATTCTCTATCAGTAATTTTTGCATGTTATGATTTGAAAATACAACTAACATCATAATGTCATTGTGTTATTGTGATCTTCCTGAGTTGTGGTATAATTCTATTATATAGTAAAAAATTGAATAATCATTGTTTAGCCAGAAATAGTGTTAAATAAAACAAATGTTTTATCTGATTTTTGTTGAAATTAAAAAGATAGAGAAAAAAATTTTGTGTAAAAACAGTTATGTTACTCTATCAGTTCTTCTAAACTCTGTCTTACAATGTTTATTATATCTGCCATATCAAAAACCAGGTATTTACAACTTTACCAGTAGTTACAAAAGGAGGTTACAGTCCCTCCCCTTTGAGTCAAGAGGGTACCTCAATACAATTGTATTAACTTCTTTCATCCCAGATCAGATTAGGAAAAGAGAGTTTCACCCTTTCCCCCCACAATTGCCAACTCACCTTCCCCCACTGGGCAAAAGAAGGAGGGTGAAGAGACTTCAGCTACAGTGATGGCCTGGCTGATAAAAGTTCTGAGCCCCTGCTACTGATAAGAAACCAATAGTCTGTACTGGGTAAGACAATCCATCCTTTTAATCAATAATTTTATATGATCTAGGAATACAACTGACTTCATCTGAAACTTAATGTTTTTGCTACAGCTAAAACAAGTTGGCTGTCACTTTTGGAACTTGTAAAATTGATCATTTAAGTGTCTCAGTGCTAAAATCTAGAATTGTTAATTGATTACTGAATGCAGAAAAGAGAAAACTGGGTAAAAACTTTATAACATTTCTTCTGCATGTATGAGATTTAGCAAAGCAGGAGCATCACTCTCAGCCCCCAGTCTATATCAATTCTTCTTATTTTTTAATAATGTCAAGACCCCTAGAAACTATCTCTATAGGAAAAATCATCAGATTAGGATAGGGACTTGTTTTAGTTATGTAGTTCTTAAATAATGAACCTAACTTGCTTAGAAGTTGGAAAAGATTAATAAGGATTTCTAACAATTGCCTTTTGCACCAGGATAAGTTTAAATTTGAGAAAGAAAAATGTTAAATGATATCCCTTATATATTGAAAGACCTAGTAGATCTTTACTGTATATTACAGCTACATGAGAATAAAATTAACTGAAATTAGCTCTAAATTGGTAAAAATTGCTATTTAAGATAAAAAGCACTTAAGACCATATTCACATATTCCTACTTTTTTTTCCTTCTCAGACCTAATTCCTATGATCAGACTAAGTAATCAGTAAAGGATATGCACTCTTTTATGTTAGCTTACTGGGAAATTTAATATTGTTTTTCACCTAAGCTTAGAAAATATACAGAAATTTATACAAACTACTTAAAATTCACCTTAAAATATTCCCATTGAGTAAAGGAATTTTAGAACAATTAACTTTTAAAAAATATGGTGGGGGTGACTAGGTGGTGCTGTGAGTAAGAGCACCAGACCCGAGTCAGGAGGACTCAGGATCGATTCCAGCCTCAGAAGATTAGCACCCACACATAAATAAATAACTAGCCATGTAACCTTGTGTAGCAGCAAGCACCCCAATATCCCCAGGGTGACTGCCAACACAGGTTCTTAGATCTGCTTTTCAAAAGGAAAGCAACTCAAAATGGGTTAACAAGCTTACTTTAATCAAACAAACACATTACCTAGTTCAGGGGAAAAAGGTCAGCACCCCGAACTTCAGAGTTACAGAACTTACAGATCAAACAGACAGGCTTCCAAACTGTCCTACCATTATATCAATACCAAATCACAGTTACCAGAGAGGGAAGCATCAACATCTGGGTTTTCAAAGCCGGGGGGCTCTCAACAACGGCTTCCCAGAGTCTCATCTGGTCAAATCACACAACACTTCTCAAAGCGAGCCCCAAAGCAAAGCCTCTCATCAGAGTTTATATAGCCTTCTCCTAGCTCAAAGAATGTAACAACCTTCTGGACCCACTGCCCAATCACAAAAGTATCAAGGTTGGGCTTCCCTGAAAAACAAGCCTCCCACCACAGGCTCCAGGTGCACTTAAGCTAGGGGCAGGGAAGATCTTTAAATTTGCATTTCCATTACACCTTGAGCAAGTTACTTAACCCCAATTGCTTTAAAAAAAATATGGGGATGAGCTTTTTAATTGTTTGAGATTCAGTTAGTACATATATATTTTCTTCTTCTTCTTTTGGCTAAAACACTTTCTAATACCTCAATTAGTCAATTTAAAAGATTGCTTTTAAAACTATCCCATTACATAAAGATTGTCAGTATTTTGCTTTTTCCCTTCCATCACAAAGGATGAAAAACAACAGACCTCCCAATTGACAAAAAATTTGTTGCACAGGCATTACAAACTATAAGAGACCAATATCCTTGAACATATCTTTTTCCATTATATATGAATGACACCTTGTATGCACATCCTTCAAAAGAATTTTTACAACAAATACTTCAGGCCACTCAGGTCAGCCTATCTCATTTTGGGCTAGTCATAGCCCCTGATAAAATTCAGTTGCAAGCCCCATACAATTGCTTAGGACATGAAATGAGAGATAAAATTATTGAGCCTCAAAAGATAGTAATTCAAAGAGATAATTTGAAAACTTTAAATGACTTTAAAAATATTATCAGGAGATACAAAGATTGGAACACACCAGCTAAGGGAAGACCCAACCCCTAGTTCCCCTACAACCTTAACAAAAGATAACCTGCACTTACCAGCTTAGACTCTCCCCTATCCATATTCAGCAATCTTATGTTAAAATACAAATTGAAATGCTAATTTAAGAACACCCTTCCTGGTAAAGTTTGTTAAATATGTATCAAGGATCTTTACAAAAATCAAATACCCTATTTTACAACTTATTTCCAATCAACAGTGGATCATTCCACAAATAACATCCTTTTGAAGTGGATAAGGCTTTTACTGATGCCTCAAATAAACAGATAGCTAAAAGAGTTATTTCTACTTCCTTTTTTTCTACCCAAAAGAATGAAATGTTGACTATTGTATGTCTTAAAAAAAACAGCCTCAATCGCTTAACATTTTTATGGATAGTAAATATTATTTTTATACTATAAAGGACATTGAGCCAGATTTCAATAATCAAGAGTTATATCAATTATTTTTTCAGTTGCAACAAGTGGTTAGAAAAAGAAAAATCCTTTTTAGATTTCTCATGTTTACTCTCATACATCTCTGCCTGGACCCATTCAACAAGGAAATGCTATAGGTGATAAATTAACAATACAAACTTACCCAACACGTCTTCCTTTATCTCTGCATTCAAAATGCAAGGATGTTAATTAAGTAATTTCACATTTATTTGATAACAGAGCAGGCAAATTAGTTAAATCATACACAAAATGCTTTCCTCACATACTTCCCCCTCTCTTCCACCACTGTTAATCCTACAAGTTTAAAACCTAATGGTTTTTGGCAAATGTATGTTACTCCTTATACTACCTTAAAAAAATTGCAATATATCCATGTGACAGTGAACACTTTTTCCTCATACACTTTTGTTTTGGTAACTTTGAATGGCTGAATAATCTTTGCTGTTTAAAGCTAAAGAAGAATTGAGAAAATCAACTACCAAATATTTACAATCATAAGAATTGCACATACTGATATTTGGAGTCTGATAGGTATTATCAAGCACCGTTTAAATTTGTGATCTAAGCAATTTGAACATGAAAGTTGAGTTTTCTTGAATCTAAAAAATTTAATTTTTGAGCCATACGTCAGTATTGTAGTTCTTTTTAGATTGAAGGTTAACAATTTATTATAACTATGACTTACAAACCAATTGAAGGTGAATGAGAAATGGGAAAGAAAACTTTCAGTGTATTACTAGAAGCCTCTAATTTAATTTTTATTGTTGCCATTTCTTCAAGAATTGACTTTTTTTTAGAATGATATTTTTCCCTAATATAAGATAATATGTACTCATGTATTTAAATAATGGCGAGTCCTCTCCCTGTAACATCCCTCAGAAATGAAAAGGCAAGTCAACGACTATATTTCCATTAAAAAAAAATTTAAAACTTAAAAACATTTTATTCATTTTCTGTTTCCTTGTAACTATGGAACCTCCCATTCATTTAACTTAATAAGGCTACATTGTATGGACAGAGCAAAATTATTGTCCAGTTATATATAAGTACACTTCGATAAGGAGAAGCATTGTATTTTCACTCCATTTCCATTGTTCTTCATTCTTAGGTACCCCTAAAGAAATAAAAACTGATAATGCCCCTGCCTACACTGGCAAATTACTTCAACCTTTCTGTGAAACCTATTTACAAAAATAAAAAGGGGGATTTGGATTTGGACTAATACACCAATTGGCTACTGCCTTGTGCACCCTAAATTTTTTAAGCATCACTGAAAATGGGAATACACCAGCAGAAAAACAATTTGAAAAAGTACATATTCCCAAATAAAGTAATGGAAAAGACCTGCCCCCTTAATTATGTAGAGGAGAGGTTGTACTTATATTTTTTCTTAGGTGCTAATGAATGACCACTGAAGATACCAATATAGAATGTCCAAGCCTGTTCCATGACACCTCCTAGATGCAGAAACAGAGAAGAAGATAAGAGGATCCCTCACAAGGACAACCCAAGAGGAAATGGCTTGGCATTTCACCTTTTCACAGGATGACATAGCTTTCTAATGGAACATTACACAATGACAGGCTTCAAAGGAGCCTGTATTTCAAGAAATATCTGATTCTCTAATAAGAACTGATTTTTGGACTGTTAAAATCACAGAACTAATTGCCTTCTTCTTTAATGTCAGCTTCTATTTCTCTGCTAAGGGGAATACAAACTGCTCGATTTGTGAATGAATTGGCAAGGAACATTACCCTGGCTTTGAAAACCCAAGACTTTATAGATAAGACATACTGAAAAAAATCAATTTGTTATAAAATCAATCAATCTGTTGGAACAGTTAGAAACACTTAATACTAGACTCCTTCTCCAATGTGATTATGGACACACCTATCTTTGTATGGATTGTTTATCGAATTGATTTTACTATTGCTCAATGTATATCTAGTAGAGATCTTGTTGAAAATCTTTATTTGCTTTTTTCCAACTAATTTCACTTATGTTGGGTATCAGACATAAGGATATATGCATTACATCAAATTTCTGATGTCTTAAAAAAGGTGGGGGAGGTCTGTCAGATTTCTTATTACTAAATTCACTGCCCTAATATTGTTAGCGATTTCAACTGCTGTGTTTTCAATCCAAACTGCACAATAGGTTAATGAATTGTTTAAAAAAAAAAGTTTCTGTGCCTTTAAGACACAACATGATATAGATAAGGATCTTTTGTATAAGATCAATTTATTATACATACATTCGTGTTACCCCTAGCTTATATAATTCCTCTCATCCCAACAACACATGGGACAGGATCAGAGCCCACTTATTGAGAGTGGCATAATTCCAATATCACCTTGGTAAATAAAAATTTTTTCCATCAGATTATTAAGATATTGAACATAGTAAGATCCTGGAATTGACCCAGAATGAGTTATAAAAACAATTATTGATACATTAAAAAAATCTCTCCATTTCAGAATATAGTAGCTCTTAGTGTGTATCTGTTTCCTATATTAATTATTATAATAGTCTGTTGTATATTGCATTATACAAATAATGTTGCATAATATTAAGACTTTAGGCACTGGATTACATGCCTTTAAACTTTTTTATAAAGGGGGATTATGTGGAAAGCCAAAATACACAATCCAGTACTCAGATAAAATCTTGTCAGCTGCTCTAAAGGAAATCCTTTGTGATGTGGTTTTCAAAAGTTTGCTCCTGGAATATTCCTTTAATATGCACTACATTTAAAAGGAGTTTTGAAATCAAAGGCTCTACCCCAAGATTTTAGTCACCTAGATGACAAATCCTTATTAAATTATCCATTCTGTGCTACCTCCAGGATATGACAGATTAAGATAATGATAAGAAAACTTGAGTCTGTTCATTTGTCTCATTGCTCTATAAAAACCTTGTCCTAAGAATCAATAAATGGAGTTCTTCCTTGAACTACCCACATGGCCTGGTTTCACTAGCATTCATGTCTCCAACCATGCTTAGTGCTGGACACTGAGCATCTTGATGCAGGTGTGGTTTTGGAGTCAGAGGACCTGAGGTCAAATGATGACTCTGCTAACTTTGTGATCTTGGGCAAATCATTTACCTTCTTTGGCCTATTTTTTCTCATCTAAAAATGGTGGGAAGAGGAGGGGCAGGCATCCCTGTGGCCACTAAGGTTTATTCCAACTCTAAATCTTTGATCCAAGGCCATGGCTTAGAACTGCACTAACATTTTTTTGGCACAGCCTGTATGCCCCTCCTACCTAACCACCACCTACTATTCCAGACAGTGTCTATATAGCTGAAGGAAATAAACATAATTCTTTTAATTCTTCAAGCCTCACAATCTGCTGCTCCTGAATTACTAAATTTAGGGTTCTTCCTATTCCTTTGGTCTCCAGATAAACACTTCCCTTCCCTTAACAAGGAAAACCAGCTGTAGACACAGGAGAGGAAGCAAACAACAGTGAACTTTCATGATTTGAATGGGAGAGAAGGAGAAGCACCCTCAACTTCTTGACTGAAGCAATTTGATTCCACTGTGCTTATTAATATAGAAACATCCTGGAGATGTTTGTCTGACACTTGAGTTGTTATCAGCCATCTATACCATAAAGAGAGGGCCATCACTATTGATTAGAGAAATGCAAATCAAAACAACTCTAAGGTACCACATCTCACCAGTCAGATTGGCTAAGATGACAAAACAGGAAAATGACAAATGCTGGAGAGGATGTGGGCAAATTGGAACACTAATGCATTGCTGGTGGAGTTGTGAGCTGATTCAACCATTCTGGAGAGCAATCTAGAATTATGCCCAAAGGGCTATAAATAATTTCTTACTCTTTGACCCAGCAATCCCACTTCTAGGGTTATATCCCAAAGAGATCATAGAAGTGGGAGGAAGACCCATATGAACAAAAATATTTATAGCAGCTCTTTTTGTGGTTGCAAAGAATTGGAAATTAAGGGGGTGCCCATCAATTGGGGAATGGCTGAACAAGTTGTGGTATATGCATGTAATGGAATACTATTGTGTTATAAGAAATGAGGAGCAGATGGATTTCATATTTACCTGGAGAGGCTTATACGAACTGATGCTGAGTGAGAAGAGTAGACCCAGGAGAAATTGGTATACAATCACAGACACAACATATGTGTGATGACCAACTATGACAGACTGGACTCTTCTCAGCAACACAGTGATATAAGTCAATCCCAAAAGACGCATGATGGAGAGAGATGTCTACATCCAGAGAAAGAACTAGAAAGAACTAGTTTGAATCCTGACTGAAGCAAACTATGTGATCTTTTTCTTTTCATTGTCTGGTTTTATTTCCTCTGTACCATTTTTCATTCCATCTAGTACAATTGACCTTTGTAACCTGACTAATGTTTAATGTGAAAGTATTTGCAGATCCTATACTGGATTGTATGCCATCATGGGGGGCGGGGGCGGAGAGGAGGGAGGGAAAGAAAATTTGAAACTCAATTTGGAATTGAATCTTGTAAACTAAAAGTAAACAAACAAATTAATAAAGACAAAAAAAAAGAGGGCCAGGTTCTCAAAGGGAAGGCCACAATAGGAGGGAGAAAGAAAAACTCTCAGGTGCCTAGTCTGGAGAGAACACCCAAAGAATAGTTTGCTTTAAGAATCAGCATTGTTAGCATGGGACTGACCAGCAACTTTAACATCTCATGTCTGTCCTGATTCTAAGGAACTGGTTATGTTTAGCCCCTTCCCACTCCTACCCTTCCCCTTCTTTCCATCTTCTTCACTCATGCTTTTCTCCCAAGTTAGGTCCCCAAACAATGCCTGAGCTGGAACTGGCCTTTTGTCTTTACACTCCCCATTTTCTGCTGCATTAAGCTCAGACTCACCTAGACACAACAGTGTTACCCACAGCAGCCCAGAGCTGGTGGTGATGACAGGTTGTGGCACCCACAGTCCCCTCATGGCAGTCGGGGGATGCCAAGAGTGGATTCCAAACATCACAAAGATTCAGAAAATAGCAGGCCACACCTGTCCCACCAACCCCAGCACAGTCCACTCCAGAGGACAGAAAATTCTTCTAAAAGAAGGAGTGAGTATTGGCCTTCTATTTCAAAATCTCCTCCACTCCTGCCTCTTTCCCTGACCCTCCTCCCACTGAACTCCCCCTTCATTCTGCTCCCTCCCTCTTTGCCAGTAGAATGCAAGATTTCCTGGGCCAGCACTCCCACACAGCTGGAACCAACCGATTACTCAACTCTCAACTCAGAGAAATCGACTAAATAGCAAACAAACCACTCCACCACTGGCCTCAGTGGAACCGAAGATGTAAGTTGCACTGGAAGTAGAAGTGTTGTGTGTGTGTGTGTGTGTGTGTGTGTGTGTGTGTGTGTGTGTGTGTGTGTGTGAATTGTATATATATATATATATACTTCAACAGGTTGTTGTAAGGATGAAATGTTATAATATATTTAATGTTATTTTTCAACCTTAAAGCCCTTGTAACTATCAGCTGTTGGTTATTCCAAGGAACCTACCCCCCAAAATCCAGTCCTAATTTGGAGAGAGAATGGAGGAGTATGGAAAGTACTCTTCCCTAGAGTCCCCTGATGTCCCATGATAATAACACATTTACACAGCACTTTTCTTATAACCACTCTGTGACATGGGCATATATTATTCCATTTGATGGGTGAAGAGGCAGGAGCTCAGATAAGCTCAGTAATTTGCCCATGGTTATAGATCTATGACATAGCAGAACCCAACTTTCCTCATTGTCTCTGTCCATTACATCATTGGATCTGAGTACTTGGAAATAGTGACCTGTGGTTTCCCAAAATTGTAGGTTATCCATAATAATAGGACAAAAAAAGTCAAGAGGTGGAGTGAGATGGGAAGCTCTTTAGAAGGGATGGGTGGGATGGTGCTATCTTTCACTACTCTATACTGAGGAGTGGGGGGTGGGGTGGAGAGGGAAGAGACTGGAGATCCATTTTGAGTTCTGAGTTGAAGTAGGGTTAAAGCCACGAGTGTGTCTGCACTGTCTCCCTGGGAGTGGAGGGCCACCACACTGACCAAGGATGGGGTGCACCAGCACAGGTCAGAAAAACAGAAAGGTGAAGCTCCAGAGAGAGAACATTTTGTTCTGCATTCAGACTCTATAATTCTTTTTCTGGATATGGATAGCATTTTTCATCATGAGGTTTTTGGATCATTACATTGCTGAGGAGAGCTAAGTCTATCAAAGGTGATACTCTCTTGGGGGTGGCTAGGTGGCTAGGTGGCGCAGTGAGTAGAGCGCTGGCCCTGGAGTCAGAAGGACCTGAGTTTGGATCCGGCCTCAGACACTTAACACAAACCAAAACCTAGCTGTGTGACCTTGGGCAAGTTACTTAACTCCAATTGCCCTCAAAAAAAAAAAAGGTGATACTCTCACAATGTTGCTGTTACTATATACAATGTTCTCTTGGTTCTTCTTACTTCACTCAGCATCAGTTCATATAGGTTTTTCTGAAATCCTCCTGCTCATCATTTCTTATGGAACAATAGTATTCTATTACATCCATAATATCACAATTTGTTCAGTCATTCCCTAATTAATGATCATTCTTTAAATTTCCAATTCTTTGCCACCCCCAAAAGAGCTGCTGTAAATATTTTTTGTACATGTGAGTCCTTTTCCCTTTTTTATGATCCTTTTGGCATATAGACCTAGTGGTGCTATTGCTGAATCAAAGTGTACACACAGTTTTATAGCCCTTTGGGTATGGTTCCAAAGTGTTCTCAAGGTCAGTTTACAACCCCACCAACAATGCATTTGTATTCCAGTTTCTCACATCTTCTCCAACATTTGTAGTTTTCCTTTTTTGTCATACTAGCCAATCTGATAGGTATGAAGTGGTACCTGAGGATTTTTTTAAGTTGCATTTCTCTAATCAATAGTGATTTAGAGCAATTTTTCATATGACTATTGATAGTTTTAATTTCTTTATCTGAAAATTGCCTGTTCATATCCTTTGACCATTTATCAATTGGGAAATGACTTGTATTCTTATACATTTGATTCAATTCTCCATATAGTTTCGAAATGAGGCCTTTATCAGAAACACGGAGTGTAAAAATAGTTTCCCAATTTTCTGCTTCCCTTTTAATCTTGGTTTCATTGACTTTGTTTTATGAAATACCTTTTTTATTTAATATAATCAAAATTCGTCTTGATGATTTTAGAAGAATATAAAGGGAGGGGAAGAGGACTATACTAGAGGAGGAAAGGGAGAGGAAGCTTAGGGAAAATTATCTCACATAATCACACTGTGCATGTAGAAGTCTACACAAGCTACGAAGAAGGGGCTGGGCGGGGGCAGTGACCTATACTTAAACCTCTCATCTCAACCAGTCAACGGACAGAAGAAAAGGTACACATACAACTGAGTGCAAAAATGCATTTTACTCAACAGGGAAGTAGGATAAGGAGGGAAGGGAGAAGGAGAAGTTAGAAAAAATCTGGATTAAGGAAGGAACCAGTCCTAAGCAAGACAAACTATAAGGATATATAAAAATATTTATAGTTCTTTTTCAGCTGGCAAAGAATAAGAATCTTAGAAAGCAACCATTGACTGGGGAATGGATGAACATATTATTGTTTATAAATGTAATGGAATATTATTGTGCTATACAAAATGATAAAGGGGCCGTTTTCAAAGAAACCTGGGGAGACTTGTATGAGCTGATGCAGTGAAGTGAATGGAGCCAAGAAAATAATTTATACAGTGATGACTAAAACACTGGACTGAATTAATCCTATGAAAATTAAAGGACTAAAAATAAAGACCTTCCCTTGGGTTAAAAAAAAATCAGTTTCATAAGTAAAAAATAAAGGAAGCATTACTAGGCAGTGGTTTATCTAAAACATACTAGGAGGTTTTGTTGGAGTACAAATTCAAAATTAATAAAAAATATAATATGATGCCCCCCAAAAGATAATGTAACTTTATGTTGTGTTAAGAGAGGAATAGCATCTAGGAAAAGGAGGTAGTAGCCCATTGGACTCTGCCCTTCTCAGAAAACATCCAGAGTATTGTATTGTAGGGAGGACATTCATTGACAAGCTAGAGATTTTTCAGAGAAGGCAGCCAGAAGGGTGGTGTGAAGGGTCTCAATTTCTGTCAAATGAGAATCACTTAAAGGAAGTGAGAATGTTTCTCTTACAGAAGAAAAGGCTCAAGGGAACATGGTAGTCCTCTTCAAGTACTAAAAAATCTGTCATGGAGTCTCCTTGGTCCAGAAGAGGAGATTCAAGAACAATTTCATCTTTGTAACATCTCTCCACTATTCCCTCTTTTCTCCTTTGACACTGTCACCACCCTAATGTGGACCCTCATCTCCTCACTCCTGAACCTTTGTAATATCCTGCTGGTGGGTCTGCCTGCCTCATTTTTATCTCTCCTCAATCCAACTTATCTTCCATCCTGCTACCAAAGTGATTTTCCTAAACCACATGTCTGGTCATGTCACCCCCTACTCAGTAAACTCCAGTGACTCCTTATTGCTTTCAGGACCAAATACAAAAGGGCACAGCCAGGTTTTGCAGTGAATAGAACACTAGGCTTGGAATCTAGAAGATTCATCTCGATGAGTTCAAAACTGGCCTCAGACACATACTAACTGTGTGACCCTGGGGAAGTCACTTAACCCTGTCTGCCTCAGTTTCCTCATCTGTAAAAATGAGCTGCAGAAGATAAAAAGCAAGCCACTCCAATATCTTTGCCAAGTAAACTCCAAAGTGGGGTCACAAAGCGTTAGACATAACTCAAACAAAAACAAAATATTAAACCCTCTGGCATTCAAAGTCCTTCATAACTTAGCCCCTTCTAGTTTCCCAGTCTTCTCACACCTTGTTCCTTAACATGTACTCTTTTTCAGTGACACTGGCCTCCTTGCTGTTCTACAAACAAGAACTATCTCTCAGCTGTAGGCATTTTTTTTCTGGTTGTCCCATATCCCTGGGATGTTCTCCCTCTTCATTCCCACCTTCTGGTTTCCCTGGATTCCTTTCAGTCCCAACTTCTATAGGAAGCCTTTTGAAACCCCCCTGAATTCTACTGTCTCCCCTCTCTTAATTATTTCCTATTTATCCTGTGCATAGCTTGTTTACATATCTATCTATATCTATATCTTTATCTATGTCTATATCTATATATTTGTTTGATTGTTGTCTCCTCCATTAGATTGGAAGATCCTAGAGGGCAGAGCCTGTGTTTTGCCTCTTTTTGTATCCCAAGTGTTTAGCACAGCACACAGCACATAGTAGGTACTTAAATGTTTATTGAAGTCAGGAAAATTTTCCTAAGAACTCAAGCAATCAAAAAGTAAAGTGAGGGGGTGTTGAGTTCATCCTCACTGATGAATGTCAACTGAACTGGAACATATCTCTAACCTATGGGTGTCTGGAGCCTAACAAAGCAGGTTAGAGGCAGGAGAGTTAGGAATCAAAGAGTTGAATTTCCAAATGAGGAAAACAGGTTTGCAAACTGAAGTCCTCCTCAGAAGCGGGGTTTGTGGCTTGTGGCAGGGGTAAGGTTTTTAAGAATGAAAACATGGAAAAGGTGGGTCCAAATGTAGTTATTCTTAGGTCTTCCGTAAACTGTTCCCACGGCAGACCCATTCATGCAGGAATTTTGGGGACAATACAGGCATTTTTGGGTCCTATGGGAACAGTCACTAAGCTGATTATTTCAGGTCTTAAGGGTCATTGAGTATTGTGATCATTCAGCATGATACAGAACCGGAGTCAGCTTGGGTAGAACAGGAATGCAGTACTGGTTCAGTTCACTTAACAGTTACAGACACAGGAATTGTTCAGAGTGTCAGGAGATGAGACTGATGGCTTTTTGCTACAGCATGTTGACTGTAGCGATAGCCCTTGGGCCAGAATCTCCTGGGAAACAGGGGAACTCCAACAAATCTAAATAGTTATTGATTAATATGAAAATCATAAATCCCTCAGTGAACACCTGGTGCTCTTCCAAGCAATACATTTTCCCTGAGTGAGATCATCCAGAGAGTGAGTGCAAGGGATTGTTGTTATGCCAAGCTCTGGGCATGGATTGCTTGCTGGGCCTTAGCTCTGGAAAACAGGGTGTCTCCTCATATCTTGACACTGGCTTTAAGCAAAGGCTGGATGAGTACTTGTCAGATGTGTTGTGGTAGAGATTATTTCTTAGCTTTGAGTCTGGCTAGCTTTCCACTGAGATTCCTTCTAACATCAACATTCTATGATTCTGCAAGTAAAAGGGAGCTGGTCCTGAGCATGGATAGCCTGTTCTGTCTGATTTAATCCTCCATGGGGAGGCTGGAGTGGAGGCTGCTTCTGGCAATACTTGATAATGTGGAGTAGAGGAGCCTGACTCTCCACTGCAGAGCTCCTTAGAGTATCTGCTGCATGTTTTTGTGGGCTAAGGAGGCTAATGAGTTTGATTAATTCCTAAGTTGGAGCTATGGGTGCATACAAACAGCACTAACTGCCCAAAATGACCTCTCCTTGCTTGTGCTTGAGTAAATAAAGTAAAATACTGTAAGCCTCTGAATGGGGAGAGAGGCTTTGGGCCTCTCCCTCTACCCAGGCATCCACCTGTGGGCCATAATCACATTAACCTGCTTTTGTATGTCTCTGTTGTATGTATCTTGGTCTTTGGTAAAGGAATATTAGGTAGAATGACTTGTGATCTTTAAAAGTTTGGGAGAAGGAGCTGCCAAGAAGTCTGAGGACTGGAGCCCATTTTGTGGTTTGAGGCAGCTGAGTCTTGTGTGCCTTTAATATTTTTTAAGGTAAATATATATATATATATATATACATATATATATATAATATATAAAAATAAGGTAAATAAATATAGATTGTTTTTGAAATATCACTTATACAACTATCATATCAACTGATCATATCAATGATACAAGTACAAGATAGGAGAGACACATCTAGACAGCAGTTCATATGAAAAAGGCCTGGGGTTTAGTGGACTGCGATTTCTTTATAAGTCCCCAGGTCTTGTGACAGGACAGGAGTGTGCTGGAGCCGGGTCATATTGTCTCAGGAAAGCTGATTGTTAAATTTTCATAGTGAGCATCAATACCTGAGAAATTGACAAATGCCACAATAAAGGCTTGATTTATTGTTTTCTTGATTGTTTATACTGAAGAAAGCTATAAAGAAAATGTTAATAATGCAGAATAAAGTGAAAAGTATGAAATGTGTAATTTTTCCCCAGAATTCTGGTTGTTAAACATTAGCAAGAACACCCTAGAATGGGGGGAAGGAAAAGAGGAAAGTTAATTGGACCTGAGGGATAATATCTCAAATGAGGAAGACATTCTAAATTCTGCCCTACTACCTTCTAATGATGGAGGGGGACCCCCTGGAGCCCATCTCCTTCTCTATATGACCTTGATCAAGTCAATTCACTTTCTAGCTCTCAGTTTCTTCACATGAAAATGAGAGCATTGCATGTCTGCTGTGTTCTACAGGGTCTCTTGCAGCTCTAAATTGATGACCCAAGCTTCTCAGTTAATTTGTACTTTCCTTACAGTGCCTACCTAGCACAGTGCTGAGCACAAAGCCAACAGGCACTAGAGTGTAATGGTTCTGCCAGGGGAAGAAGGGTTTCAGGGCCAGGAAGCTCCTTGAGTCAATCCCTTCTGCCTCTGCATTCTCTCTCCCCAAGCCCTGAGAACAGCACCCCTGGAGCTGGAGAAGTTCCAGCCACAACCACTTTCAGCCACTAGGGGGCAGACTATCTCCACCTCTCTATTGGCTATATAGTGACTCTCAGGACTTCATACATCCTGTAGTTCACATTAAGCACTCTTGGCAAGAAGGGCTCCTAGGGAAGGGCTGAGAGGCATCTCCTCCTCAGGGCTCTGGGGGTATCTCTGAGGGGCAATGGGTTTTTCTCTGAAGCTGTAAGCTCAAGCCCCTCCTCTCGTGTGTTCTCTACAGTCAGTGCCTCCCTGATATCATTACCTGACCCAGTGATGTGTGCCCCCACCATCAATATAGCCAATTAACACCAATTAGCTTTTACAAAAAGATATTTGCTATGATGATATTGGAAGAGCAGAAATACAAAGCACTTCCCTCCTCGGATATACTCCCCATCTCTTCCATCCCAGCCCCTGGTAAGAGTGGATTCAAATTACAGCAATTGTGACAAAGCTTTCCCCCACCAAGTTCATTTCTGAATGTGCCATGGCCATTGGATAGGGGACTCCTTTCTTACAGGGCACAGTGTCATCTCTCAGGGGAACTCATTGCTGGGTTAGATGCCATAAGTTGCTGTATCTCACCTGTTCTGGCTTCCAGCAAACTATAATATGAATCTTACAAAATATTGCAAGACAATGTACCAAAGAAAGGAATACAAAACAATCCATCCCAAGCAGGGCTGACTGAGGAGGTCACATGCACAATGGTTTCCTGGTGGCTATGAGTGAGACAGAGCCTGAGGCCTCCAACCCAGTCAAAGGCTTTCTTAGTTCATCCTCCTCACTTGAATGCAGCTGGACCTGTGGAAACCTACTATATCCATAATGGGTTCTGACTCAGCTACCAGCTGAAAAACTTTTATTAACCACATTGTAAACAGAAAGGAAACATTCTGGATGTTTTGAGTCAGGAAGCAGGGCTTTTCCATTATGTATACCTGGAAGCAAGCTTACCTAGCCTCTAAATGGGGAATTTCAGCAAGTAAGACACTGTTTAGGTTCAAAGACTAAGACCCTTATGTTATGACTGAATTGAAGATGGAGTGATGGGTTAAATGCTAATACAATCAGAAGGGTTTACAACTGGTTGAATGACTGGACTCATAAAGTAACTTTTAATGGTTTGATATCAATGTGGAAGGAGATCTCTAGGGTAAGGGAGTATCCCTGTGATGTTAAACTTTCTTTTTTTATCACTAACTTGGATGAAGGCATAAATGGTATGGTCACCAAATTTTCACATGACACAAAGCTAAGAGGAATAGCTAACTTACTGGATGACAAGATCAGCAAGTAAAAGGATCTTACAGGCTTGGGAAGGTGGGGAGCCTGAGGCCTCGAGGGCACACATGGCCTTCTAAATCCTTTTAATAAAAGGATTTGTTCTGTGAAATTTGAATTTGGTCAAAAGGTCACACTTAAGGATCTAGAAGGCCACATGTGGCCTTAAGGCTGCAGTTTCCCTTCTCCTGAAAAGTATTAAGTTGCATCTATTAAGATGAAATTCCTTGGGGATAAATGTAAACTCTTGGCATAGGTACAAAAAAAAATCATCTTTACAAGTACAAAATGGGAGAGGCATGAATAGACAGAAGTTATTCTTGGAGGTTTCAAGGACTGCAAGCTCAAACATGTGTTAGCAATATGATGTAGCTGCCAAAAAAAGTTAATAAGGACCAAGTCTAATCTTTTCTCTACCTGACAGACCTTCAGATATTGGAAGATAGCCATCATGTCCTCTTTGAGCCTTCTTTTCTCCAGACTAATCACCCCCTAGTTCCTTTAAATCACCCTTGTATGCCATGAAGCAAAGCCCTTCATTCTCTTGGTTGTTTTCCTCTAGACTCTGTCCAGTTTGTCAAAATTCTGCTCAAATTACAAATTTGTAATTTCCACCCATTATCCATCAGTCAGTAAACTTAGTACCTACTATTTACCAAGCATTTCAATAAAAACTTGGTATACTAAAAGAGGTAAAACACAAACGCTGCCCTCAAGGATATTCCAATCTAATGGGGGAGACAAAAAGCAAACAAATATATACAAACAATTTATAAAAAGGATAAATAGGAAGGCAGTAGAATTGAGAGGGGTTGGGAAAGGCTTCCTATAGAAGATGGGATTTTAGTTGGAACTAAAAGGAATCCAGGGAAACCAAGAGCTGAAGATAAAGAAGAAGAGCATCCCAGGAATATGGGACAGGCAGAAAATAATTGCCTAGAACTGAGATCGTGTCTTGTTTGTATAACACCAAGGAGTACACATCAGGAAACAAGATGAAAGAAGACTGGAAAAGTAGAAGTGCTAAGTTATGAAGGGCTTTGGATGCCAAAGAGCTTAATATTCGTTTTTTGTTGATGTTGGTCAGTTTTTTCAATTCCCTGTGATCCCACTTTGAGCTTTATTCACTTTGGTGGCAGGATGGAGGATAAATTGGACTGAGGAGAGATAAAAATGAAGCAGGTAGACCCACCAGTAGGATATTGAAAAGGTCCAGGAGTGAGGAGATGAGGGCCCACACAGGGTGGTGACAGTATCAGAGGAGAGAAGAGGGAATAGTGGAGAGATGTTACAAAGATGAAAGTGTTCTTGGTTTTCCCTTCCTGGATCAAGGAGACTACATGATGACTTTTCTGGTACTTGAAGAAGACTATCATGCTCCCTTGAGCTTTTTCTTCTCTAAGAAAAATATTCTCACTTCCTTCAAGTGATTCTCATTCGACAGAAACTTGAGATCCTTCACACAACCCTTCTGGTTGTGTTCTCTGAAAAATCTCTAGTTTGTCAATGTCCTTCCTACAATACAATACTCTGGATGTGTTCTGAACAGGGCAGAGAACAGTGGACTGCTATCTCCTTTCCCTAAACACTATCCCTCTCTTAATGCAACATAAAATCATATAAATTTTTTGGATATAACATTATATTTTTTACTCATTTTGAACTCCAACAAAACATCCTGGTATGTTTCAGATAAAACGCTGCCTAGTAATGCTTCCCTTATATTCTACTTATAAAACCCAAGGGAAGGACTTTACTTTTAGTCTTATTAATTTTCATAAACTAAATTTAGCCTAGTGTTCTAGTCATCATTGTATAAATTGCTTTATTGGCTTGATTCACTTCACTCTGTATCAGTTCGTACAAATTTCCCCAGGCTTCTTTGAAAATAGCTCCTTTTTTATTTTTAATTTTTATTTTTTTGCATTTTGGAGGGGGAAGGGTAGAGTAATTGGGGTTAAGTGACTTGCCCAAGGTCACAAGAGCTAATTTTTTGTGTTAAGTGCCTGAGGTCTGATTTGAACTCAGGTCCTCCTGACTCCAGGATGTCCCTACAATAGAATATAAGCAATTTAGCCTTTTTTACATCCTTTATCATTGTTGATTCATATTTCCTCTTTTATATTTCTTTTAGCTCCTGCATTTGAACTTCAAAGTTTCTATATAGTTCAGCTCTTTTCATCAGGAATGCTTGGAAGTCTTCTATTTTATTAAAGATTCATTTTCCTGCATAGGATTATACTCAATTTTACTGAATAGGTTGTCCTTGACCATAGGTCCATATCCTTTGACTTTTAGAGTATTGTGTTCTAAGCTCTCTGCTCAAATATAAGCCTACTAAATTATGTGTAATTAGAACTGTGATACCTTGGCACTTTAATTCTTTCTTTCTGACTGATTTCAGTATTTTTTCTTTGACCTAGACACTCTGGATTTTGGCTATTATGTTCCTGGGAATTTTCATTTTGAGATTTCTTTTCAGAGGTAACCAATGGATTGTTTGTATTTCCATTCTACCCTAAGGTTCTAAAACATCTTGGCAGTTTTATTTTTTTTAATTTTTTTATTATGATGACTGCTTTTTTTTTGGTCATGATGTTTAGGTAGTGAAATGCTTCTTAAATTTCTTTTCTCAGTCCATTTTCAAGGTAGGTTTTTTTTTTCTATGAAATACCTTATATTTTCTTCTATTTTTTTATCTCTTGACTTTGTTTAATATTTATTGTTACTTCATGGAGTCATTGGCTTTTATTTGTTCCATTCTAATTTTCAGGGAATGTGTTGGTTTAGCAAGTTTTTGTACCTCTTGTATCAAGCTGTTAATTCCCTTTCCAATTCTTTCTTATATAATTCATATTTTTCCATTTTTTCCTCCAGGGCTCTCATTTCATTTATTTTTTTAAAAATGTAAATTCTTTTAGCAAACTCTTGCTTCATCACTCCTAGGGATTCTAGTTGAATATATCTCCAAGCTGTGTTTTCCTTTGAGGCTTTGCTTGTAGTTGTTTTCAAATCATTGTCTTCTGAGTTTTGTGTCTTCTCTGCCTTTTATGGTGGGTTTCTTTTTTTTTTGTTCATTCTTCCAGCCTACTTTCTGATTTCAGAAGGATTATGCTCTTTACACTTCTGGAAGGGAGATCTAGGTTGGTCCTGATAATATTTTATTGGTGCATTAAATGTGGCATTATTCCAGGCTCTCAGGGACAGCTCAGGCTAGGGATCTACAAGCTTTCCTGTTCCCAAAGAGGTATGATCCAGGGCAAAGTCTGATTTACTGCTCCCTTGTCCTGAGCCCTACAAGTTCTTGACCTTGGTTTGCATCTGAGCAACAGTAGACTGCTGCTGTACTCAAACTCTATCAGCTATCTGGAAAACTCTGCTGGTTCAGAGTGACAGAACTGTTGGTTTCCTTTTGGTCTGATATTCCTGCCTTTCTTCTTCCTCTGTAGGCTTCACATGGGGATAGAAGCTAGAACTAAGAGCCCTCTTCACTCTTGGGGTCAGAATTGCACAGCTTGTACTTGTTTCTGAACTTGTTTCTCGATAGGCACACAGCCCAGAGCTTGCAATTGCTTCCCAACATGGATTACACCTAGATGCAGGCCCCCTCCTTTCTTTGCCCAGGGTCTGTGACCAATAAAGCTTCCAGTTGACACTTATTCCAGTATGGGTCTAGGTCCTCATTTTCTTTTGGCACAGTCCTTGGGCCTAGACTTCTCAATTCCTGACCAGACTCCTTCCCAGTGTCAGAAGACCACTCTGTCTGTCTCCCTATGCCCAACTAGGTTGAACAAACAACTCACTGCTTTTTCTTGGATTTCCTGAGCAGGATTCAATCTGGCAGATTTTCTAGATCTGTTTGGAGGAGTTTGAATTGGGGGTGGGGGGATAGCTTCTCTGTACTTCTTGCTACTCCACTATCTTGGCTCCACCCTTCCTTTATTCCATAGGAATAGAGACTAATTTGTTGAGTTCACTAATAAGGAGCAGCAAAATGAGGAAACTCCTTCTACTAATACAGGTTAGCACCTTCTCTCCAATTTACAATCTCAGAAAGTTGACTAGAAGATTGAGAGTTTAAGTAACTTGCTGGGGTCAAAACCATTCTGTGTCAGAGACAGAACTCAAACCCAAGTCTTCCTGGTCTTGAGGCCCCTTCTCCAGCCTCTCTACACCAGAGGCCTGTGGGCCACCTGCAATCCACAACATTCCTGAGTGAAACCCAAATCAGATTAAAATGTAATTAGAAAATTTTACAAAAGAAATACAAATACGATAAAACATAGGTAATGTTGCATTTGAAAACTAAGTAAGTCATTATGTGACCAGCAGAGATCTTTGTTTATGGCTTGGTGGCCCCCCATTTCTCTGTGAGTTAAACACCACTATAACACACCTTGCCACACCACACCATCTTTCTATGTGCCCTAATAGAATTAAAAAATTCAACAGACCCAGAATACTTATTTTTTTGTTGTCCTTAACTTTTCCTGCCAACCCCAGCTTCTTCTGAGCATTAGTAGTCTTCATCGCATTTTTATAGGACCATGGCATGCTTTTGTGTGCTGTCTCCTAATACAATGCCTGGCATATTGACCAATAGCTTGATGGACACTAGGTTACTAGCCCTTGCCTCCAACTTCTGCATGCATCTTTTAAAAGTCTAACTTGGTTGGTGAGTTGCTTGCCCATCTGTGTTTTCTTTCCTTCAGACAATTCAATGTGTTTTCTTCCTCCTTTGAATAATTTCTCTTTGTGTCTTCATATTTCTGCTCCTTTTGTTTTTTTTTCTTTCTTACTACTTTTTTGAGACTTTTTTTTGAGGTCCTATCTTCTTCATACTGGAAGCACAAAGGCCCAATCCCAATAATGAGTAACCTGGGAGTTTCACCATTCTCTGTTTTTCTGACCTGTGCTGGTACACCCCCTCCCTGGGCAGCCTGGTGGTCCTCCATTCCCAAGGAGCCAGTGAAGACACACCCTTGGTTTTAACCCTGCTGCAACTCAGAACTCAAAAAGGATCTCCACTCTCAGCCCTCTCTCCCTCCCCTTGCCCATCCCTCCCAGTATGGAGTACTTTCCCTGGAGTAATTTTGTCGTATTATTATTATTTTTTGCCTTTTTTTTTTTGGAGGGCAATTGGGGTTAAGCAACTTGCCCAAGGTCACACGGCTAGGTTTTTTCATTTGTCTGTGCGTTAAGTGTCTGAGGCCGGATCTGGACTCAGGTCCTTCTGACTCCAGGGCCGACGCTCTACTCACTGCGCCACCTAGCCACCCCTTGTCGTATTATTATTGATAACGTATAATTATGGGCAACCTCAGGTTGCTATTTCCAGCACCAAGAACTCAGATCCAATAGTGTGAGGGACAGAGACAATGAGGAAACTTGGGTTCTGATATGTCATCGATCTATGACCATGAGCAAGTCACTGAGCTTATCTGAGCTCCTGCCTCTTTACCCACCAAATGGAATAATATACACACCACGTGTCACAGGGTGGTTGTAAGAAAAGTGCCAGGTAAATGGGTGCTGTGATTATGTGTGAACATCACACTGTGTAAATGTGTGCACATCAGGGGACTCTAGGGAAGAGTACTTTTCATACATCTCCATTCTCTCTCTGAATTAGGACTGGAGTCTGGGGTAGGCTCTTTGAATAATCAACAGCTGGCATTTATGTAGAGCTTTGAGGTTAATAACTTTGAATTTTGTGTATATATATATACAAATATATGATGCGAGCGCACGCGCACACACACACACACACACACACACACACACACACACACACACACACACACACACACACACACACACCCTTCTACTTCCAGTGCAACTTACATCTTGGGTTGCACTGAGGCCAGGGTGGAGTAGTTTGCTGCTATCTAGTAAATTTTTCTGAGTTTAGAGTTGAGTAATCGGTTGGTTCCAGCTGTGTGGGTTCAGGGCCAGGAAACCCTGCATTCTACGGGCAAAGAGGGAGGCAGCAGAAAGAAGGGGGAGTTCAGTGGGAGGAGGGTCGGTGAAAGATGCTGGAGGGGAGAAGATTCTGAGGTAGAAGGCCAATGCTCACTCCCTCTTTTTAGAAGAATTTTCTGTCCTCTGGAGTGGACTGTGCTGGGGTTGTTGGGACGAGTGTGTGCTGCTATTTTCTGAGTCTGTGCTGCTTGGAGTCTGCTCCTGGCATCCCGTGCTTGCCATGGGGAGAACATGGGCTCCCCAGCCTGTCGCCACCACCAGCTCTGGGCTGCTGTGGGTAACACTGTTGTGTCTAGGTGAGTCTGAGCTTGGTGCAGCAGAAATTGGGGGGGGGGGTGCAAAGACAAAGGGCCAGTTCTAGCTCAGGCATTGTTTGGGGGCCTAACTTGGGAGGAAAGCATGAGTGAAGAAGATGGAAAGAAGGGGAAGGGTGAGAGTGGGAAGGGGCTAAACATAACCAGTTCCTAAGAATTAGGACAGAGGTGAGATGTTCAAGTTGCTGGTCAGTCTCATGCCAACAATGCTGATTCTTAATGCAAACTCTTCTTTGGGTGTTGCTGTGGGCTGCTCAATGTCCAGCACTTAGCAGGATCTGGAGATGAGAATAAGAAATGACCAGGCCATGTGGGTAGTTCAAGGAAGAATGATGAACTCCATTTATTGATTCTCAGGACAAGGTTTTTATAGAGCAAGGAGACAAAGGAAGGGATGGAAGGGATCTCAAGTATTCATATTATTATCTTAGTCTGTCGTATCCTGGAAGTAGCACAGAATAGATAATTTGATAAGGATTTGATCCAGGAGACTAAAGTCTTAGGGTAAGACCTTTGATCTAGGCCTCAGGTACCTGCTAATGCAGCTGCAGTCATAAATGGATACAATTGAGAGCAAACTTCCAAGGCAAAGCTGCAGTCCTCAAAAGCCATCAGTTTAGAGCTGACCACCCAAAGACACCTGAGTGCTGAAACTAATATTTTGGCTCTGAACAACTAAAGTCTTGGGGCAGAGCCTGTTGGCCTCAGAACTCAAACAACATCCTTATAAGTGTAACCCATATCAAAAGAACTCGGGAGCTAACTTGACGAAAAGTCCCATCTCAAAGAGGTCTTTGATATTTGGGGCCACTGATCTCAAGGTAATCATCTGAATCCTGGATAAAGCCTCTTTAGCTCCCAAGAGGGCGTCCTCTGCTGACCAGGCACCTGGTAGGTTTTCTTAATTCCTGCTATTGTGGCCTTCTCTTTGAGAACCTGAGCCTCTCTATGGTATCAATGACTGATAACAACTCATTATTAGACAAACATCTCTGGGATGTTTCTATATAATAACCACAGTGGAATCAATTTCCTTTAGTCAAGAGGTGGTTAAGGGGGCTTCTCCCTCTGTGGTTCAAATCACAAAATATTTGCTGTTGTTTGCTCGCTCTCCTGTATCTAAAGCTGGTTTTCCTTGTTAAGGGAATGGAAGAGTTAATCTGGGGACCTGGGAATATGAAAAACCTCAATTTCGGTAAATCAGGAACAACAGATTGTGAGGCTTGAAGAAGTAAGAGAATTGTGTTTATTTCCTTCAGATACATAGACACTGTCTGGAATGGAGGGTGAAGGTAAGGTAGGAGGGGTAGACAGGCTGTTCCAAAAAGTGTTAGTGCAGTTTTGAGTTCTAAGCCCTGGTTTTGGATCAAAGACTCAGAGATGGAAGAAAACCTACTAGTTGCTTGGCTGACTCCCCTTCTTCCTCCATTTTTTAGATGAAGAAAAAAAAAAGCCCAAAGAAGGTAAATGATTTAGTCAAGGTGGCAAAGATAGCAGAGCCATCATTTGACCTCAGGTCCTCTAACTTCAAAGCCAAACCATGCCTCTCATTTTAGTGCCAATTCCTCTTTTTCTCTACTTTTTGGAGGGAGGCATCTCCAGATCAAATTTTAAGTTTAGATGAGATGCACTGAATGTGGATCTCCTACCTCACCAAGGCCAAAAGGCACTCCAGAGGCTCCAGGCCTGCCCACAGTGGCTCATGGCAGACACTCCTCTCCACTCCCCCAAGTGTCCTACTTGTGTCTGGACAGATTCCTGGGGGTTCCATAGCTCTATCAAATCCAGGCACCTTTTGGTTCCCCTCAGTGCCTTGGGGATTCCATTACCCCTAGACATACTTCAGTGATATGTCTGAAGCAGAGAAATCCCTAGACCTGGTAATGAGCAGTGCTTGATTGTGAAAAGGAGGGAGAGCAAAGGCTAGAATAGAATGTAGACCCCAACAGGACCCAAGGTCCCATCTAGTCTAGTTTTCCTGTTTGATAGATGAGACTCTGGCCTTGGGAGGGTTCAGTGTCACCCAAAGTCCCACAGTTGGTAAATGACAGAGCCCATGTTCCACAAATGCTTGGTAAATGCAGGGACTTTCTTGAGATCACACTGCCATGTCTCCTGGCTTTCAGAGCAGTTCCTCTGTCCAAGACTCTTGGATACCGGCAGTCATGTTCAATCTGTTGTTGGGGAGCTGCTTTTCCCATAGCACCATGTTCTGCCTTTCTGTCTACATGGGGGGAAAGTCCTGATTTTCCTGCACCTTCCCTCTGTACAGTGTCTGAACATCCAAACATCCCTGGCCTTGTTCCCCTGTTCAGGCAAGGGTCCAAATCTGCCTTTGCACTAATAATAAGAACTAGCATTTCAATGGCACTTTAAGGTTTGAAAGGGCTTTGCATGGACTATCTCATTTGATCTTCACAAGAAGCCTGTGATGTAGGTGCTGCTATTGTCCCCATCTTACAGATGAGGAAACCAAGGCAGACAGTGTTAGGAGTCTTGCCCAGGATCCCACAGCTAAGTAAGTGTGTGAGGTCTAGTTCTGAGCTCAGATCTTCCTGCCTAGGCCCAGTGCTCTGTCCGCTGTACCACCTGGCCAAATCGTGACTACACACCAATCCAAAGGTAAACATGCAGCCTCCATGGCTTTTCTTAGTTCTTAAGAAGCATAGCCAGTAATGTGGAAATATATTTTGTTATTTCACATGTATAACTGACATCACATTCCTTGCCTTCTCAATGGTTAGCTGAAAGGTGGAAAGGAGGGAGAAAATTTGGAACTCAAACTAAAAATAAAGTGTTAAAAATAAGTAAATAAAAAATAAACAAAGAAAAAGCATAATCAGGTATAGCCAGTCCCCCAGACATTCCTTCCTTTATCCTTCTCCCTGTTGGTGAGCACTCTTAGATTAAATCCTTCTCTTAAGAAAGGATTTAATTCAATAGACTCATTGGCACTGAGGTGGAAAGAGGTTTGCATTTTCAAAGAGAACAGAACATGAAGCCACAGGAAGGTCTCTAATGGTGGCATTTCAGATGTCACTGAGCAGGCAGTAGGAGATTTTCTTATTTGGTTGAGGGGAGGGGACTTCCAGTGCCCCCAGAATCCCTCTGACTCCAGGCAGCTCTGAGGAACACTGAGGAAAGACTGCACAATGGGCTTCTCTGGGTCCCTAGTATGGCTAGTGGGAGTTCCATGCTTGGAGCTGCCCAGTCCCTGGCTTCCCTGTCCTGGTCTAATTCCTGCTTTCTGGTCTCTTTCAGCTCCAGCCATCAGGAGCAATGGTAAGTTCTGTATTCAGTTTGGGCCTCCTTTTTTTTTTTTTCTTAACCCCGCCCCTGCCCCTCTCCCTCTCTTTCAACCCTTTATCAGTATAATATAAGACATATCAGGATATCCAGAATAGTAGCTCCTGTGCTGTCTGGAGCCTTGAACCCACTTGATTAAAGGGCGAGAGACTTTAGGGCCAGTCAAGAAGCAGCTGTCACTGAGATAACTCTCTTCTCCCAGTACCTTTCACCCACCCTCTTCTACTGCAAGAAACTCTACCCTCTTCCTCAGGAGCCTGTTGTTTTCAGGTGGTTCCATCATTCCCAACTCTCCTTCTCTAGTCTGTCTCTGTTGCACAGATGGGGAATTGAGGCAAATAAGGGATAAGTGACTCACTCAGGGTCACACAGCTACTAAGTGTATGAGCCTGGGTTTGAACTCAGATCTTCCTGATCCCAGACCAGGTGCTCTATCCAAAGTGTTACCTAGGTACCCAGGAAATGTGTTTTTCAGTCACAGAGTCACAGGAAGCATATACCCTCCAAAAAGGCCTAGTCTGCTCAGGTGTGTCCCTAGGTTTCTCTGTGTCTGAGTGAATTATTTCTCATTTGTCTGACTGTGACTCTATTTGGGGTTTTCTTGGCAAAGACACTAGACTGGTTTGCCATTTCCTTCTCCAGCTCATTTTACACATGAGGAAACTGAAGCAAACAGGGTTATGGGGCTTACTCAGGGTCACACAGCTAATAGGAGTCTGAGGCCAGATCTGAACTCAGGTCTTCCTGACTTCATGCCTGGGGCTCTATCCACTGCCCCACCTGGCTGCCCTTCTGGGTTTGAGCGCTTCTTGTGTGGAGATCCTGTCTTTTCTGTATCCCTGGGCTTCTGTGGGCTTCACTACCTGCCCCATGGAAAGAAAGTTTGGCTATCTACTATCCATTTGACCTGGTTATTTAAGGGGTCTAAGCCTCAGTTTTCTCACCTGTAAAATGGGCCAGTTGGACTCACTAGACAATCTCTATGGCCCCTTTCAGTTCTAAATCTTATGATTTAGGATCAAATGGGAGAATGTATTTAAACACTTGGCACAGTACTTGGCACACAGTAGGCACTTAATAAAGGCTTGTATCCCATCCCCATTGCCCAGGGCATGTCTGGATTCCCTATGTCTGTGGTTGCCCTGAGAGTGAACATAGGTGATGGGTCCTGACTCAGAGTGGGAGGGGTCATCTAGTCCAACTGGCTCATTTTGCAGGTGAGGAAACTGAGTCCAAGGAAGGGTAACTGAGCAGCCCAGGGGCACACAACTAGGAAGTGGCTAAACCAGAATTTGAACCCAAGATCCCTGAATCCAAGGCCAGCATTCTTCCTTCTGCCCCAAGTGCTCTCTCAGTGTCTGTGTATGTGCTGTGTGGGTCATGTCAAATCACATCAACAAGTATTATTAAGTGCCTGTGATGTCTCAGGAACTAGTGATTGTTGGGGACACAAAGAGAGGCAGACACAAGCCCTTCTGTAAAGGAGCTCTCATGCTGCGGTCTACACTATACTGAGTATATGTGTTGTGCACTGTACATGTTCTGTATCTGTTACCTTAGGCCTTGGAGGTATCATGTCAGCTGAGGGTTGGAGGAGGAGGCATTGGGGGCAGACATTCAGATGCTTTGATGAGGCTAGCAGCTAGTAGGGGCTGGGGTGCCTGGCCTTGGAATGGAAGCACATGGGACCCTCCCTCTTCCTGCAGGAAGAGTATTTCCTCAGTAAATGGATCCCTCTCCTTCCCACAGAACAATAGTGACCCCAGAGCTTTTCAGGGTTTCCCCTAGATTTTGGAGACTGAGCTTACAGATCATTCACTCTTCCTTTGCCTGAGCTGGGTTCTCTTTGAGAAGCAGATGAGGGATCTTGGGGTTTTGTGGTTGTTGTTTGTTGTTATTGTTGTTTTGTTGGTATTTTGCTTTGTTTTGTTTTGTTTTACCAATCCCATGGGGCCTAGGGGAGCCTTAGGGAACTGTCCACCCTTCTGGGAAAGTGTCCACTGTCAACCCTGTGGCCTCATGACTCAGTGTGGCATCAACAAGTGAGAAAACTGCCACCAGCAGTTGACCCAGCTCTGACTTCTTGTCTGCCCCACAGCCCTCTAAACATGCCCTGTGTGTGCTCCATCTAGTCTCTGTGCCTGTCACTGGTGTCCTCCCCTCAGATCTGGGAGTGGATGCCTCCTTGGAGCCTCCTTTTCTTCATTCTTCTCTCTTCTCTACCTATCAGGTCCCCCAAGGGCAGTACTGACCCTGGAACCTCCATGGTTCAATGTGCTCCAAGGGGACAATGTGACTTTGATTTGTGAAGGGTTCCAGACCCCTGGACAGGATTCCATGAAATGGCTTCACAATGGGTCAAGTGTCCCCATCAACCAGACCTCCTATACCATCCCCACTGTCAACATGGAGGATGGTGGTGAATATCAGTGTCAGACAGAACACACAGCCCTCAGCAACTCTGTGAAGCTACAGGTCTCTAATGGTAAGTGAAGGCTAAAGAGCCTGGGGCAAGGGGCAGGGGGAGGGGAAGAATTGAAATCTGCCCACAATACACCCTAGAAAGGGACCCTGACTGAACTAATATGTCAAGGGGGATGGATATGAGAGTTCCTAAGAAATTCACAGGTTAGTTTAATTCTCCTTTTCACTATTTCCCTTCCTGAGGTATGAGTTTTGTTGTCTTATTCTAGGTTTCTCTCACTGACTCTTTTCTATTTTCACTGCTCATTTCTACCAGGAAATTTCCAGAACTCCTTCCCAAGAGACAGGAGACTAAGGACTTACATTTAATCAATCAATAAGTATTTATTAAAGGCCCCTTAATAAGCACTGAAAATACAAGTACAGAGAATGAAAATAATCCCTGGTTACAATGAGTTTACATTATAACAGGGGAAATAACAGTATATTATATACACATATATGTATATAAAGATGTATGCATATAGACACATGTATATGCATATATGTACATATATCCACACATATCCATATATATATAACATATAGACGTACAACATACATATAAAATTTATAACTCCAACTATATGCAAGGTATTTTGGAAGGAAGGCCACTTGAAGGTGAGAGGACCAGGAAAGGCTTCATGCATCTTATAGTAAGAGAGGTGGCTGAAGCAGGTGTTGCAGACTGGTAAAAGCTTAATCAGACATGGAACATACCAGGGTCATTCATTTCATCCCAGGCCACCACCAGTCATCCTAACTTTTGTCTTGCCACTGGTCTTTGATAACTCTTGAAGAGTGATTCTGATGATTTTGTGCAATGCTACTTCTCTTAAATCCAATTCACCCATGAGTCCAGACATCATCCTATGATGTCATTGGGCCTCTTTGAAAACAAAAGACAAAGGACAACAATAACAACACATGGGAAGATTCTAGCAAGTGGAAGTCCTCAGGCCATGATTGGAATCATTGTTTAGCATCAGGGTTTGCTTTTCTTTGTCTTTGGAGATGGCAGGAAGTCTTAGATGGCCCAAGGCTCTAGGAGGAACTGAAATGTCCTAAACCAATGGCCTTTGTGTTTGTCTTTCAGATTGGCTTCTACTCCAAGTAGAGAGGTTAGAATTCGAGGAAGGGGACACTCTGATCCTGAGATGTCACAGTTGGAGGAGCAAACCATTAAACAATGTCACATACTACCACGATGACAAAGCCTTAGAGTTTGACAATCAGACTTTCTACTATATTGTCTCTCCAGTGAATCATACTCACAGTGGATCCTACTACTGTCAAGGGGACATGGGGAATACTACCCATGTATCCACAGCTGTGGTTATCACCATCCAAGGTAAGGAGACTTGGCTAAGGCATTTCAGGAGAAGAGATAGACACCTAGGACTGAGGCTATGTGGTTGTTATGGGGTGGACAGGGAAATGTAGAAAGAGACAAAAGAAGTAATTGACATTTAGGCAGGATTTTTAGGTTTATGAAGCATTCATTTGATCTTCACAAAAAAGCCCACCCCTCAGGCACTATTAATTTTAGAGGTAATAAATTGAGACCCAGAGAGATGTGACATCTCTATGATAACACAGAAGCAGGACCCCAATGATGGTCTTCCTCTATACACTAATGCCACACCACCTCTCTCAGGAATTCCAGTTGAGGCAAAGAGCCATGGAGAGTCATGGCAGTCCCACTATGTGGGGATCAAGTCAGATGAGCAGGGGTTTTAGCAGTCCTAGCCAGAGGTCCAGTTTCTCTAGCCCCACCTCCTTTGGAGACCACAGCTCCCAAGTGATAAGCTTTAAGAAGACAGCTTTTCAATGACTCTTGAGCTCACCCCAGAATATCAGTGGAACCCCTAAGTAGAGGGAGAAGGTCATCCACATACAAAACTTATACAGTACTCCTAGAACCCCACAACCTTTTCTCTATTATCTCCCAGGCCATCTCCTTGAGGACAGTTCTGTATCCAGGCAGAGACTGTGGAAGCCTGTGCAAATGGTCTCTCCTTAGAACAGAGGCCTGAGGAGTGTTAGTTTCCTCTGACTTTTGGGGCTCCTCTGACAGGTTATGAGTGAAGGCCTCTGTCAGTATAAAGGAGCCTGGACCAAGTCAACATAAAACATAGAAGCATTTTTTTTTTTTTTGCCTTTTGGAGGGCAATTGGGGTTAAGTAACTTGCCCAAGGTCACACGGCTAGGTTTTTTTGTTTGTTTATGTTAAGTGTCTGAGGCCAGATCTGAACTCTGGCAATTCTGACTCCAGGGCCGATGCTCTACTCACTGCACCACCTAGTCACCCCCAGAAGCATTTCTTAAAGTATTGGGAGTCCCATACTATGTTAAGCTGTGGATACTAAGAAAGAAAAAACAATCTGTGATTTTAAGGAACTTACAATCTAATGGTGGGGGGAAACATCCATGCAACTCTGTATAATCCAGATAAATACAGGATCAACTAGAGCTCATTTTAGAAGGAAGACAGAGAATTAAGAGGGATTGGGAAAGATTCTTTCTTAAAGAAGGTGGGATTGGAATTGAGACTTAATGGAAGCTAGAAAAACCAGGAAGCTACAACTAGGAGGGTGCTTGTCTACTGAAGATAAGAGAGGAGAAAAGGGGAAGCCTGGGCAAGGCTGATTTAGCAATTGTGGAGGATAAGGAAATGGTATAGGTAAGGAGGAACTACTATGTATGTTGAGATCTCTCTTTCCCAGGATCTGGAGGAAAGCTGAGTCATATGAAACTGATTATAATAATATTGTTCCTGGTGGTTTTGATTGCTGTAATCGCTGCTGCTGCCCTATATTACTAGAAGTGACAGAGAAATCAGGTATGTGATTTCCCCTTGGTTTCTTATATAATAGGTTCTCTTCTTGGCTAAGATGCTGACCCTGTCCTTTCCCAGACCCTGGATTTTTTCCATGGTCTAGAGAATGTCCAGTCATACACTTACCTATTACTGTGAGATTCTTTAACACAGCAGGAGAGTTCTTTTATCCCCACTGATGCTGGAGTGGAGAGCTTGGAGATAGTGCTTTACACATTTAATAAATAAAAAATATCACGGTTAATCTCTTGAAAAATCTAGCTTGATGGAGAAACAAAGATACCATAAGAGAAATAATAAGAAACAGGGATAAAGATAGTCACTAAGAGATGCTAAGATCTAGACTGAGGGACCTCTGAGTCACTCCTCCCCCCCAGCTATGCCACTTAGCTTTCAGTATTCTTCTCTCTCAGAACAATCTTCTCGATTTATTAATGACCACATCTGTTTCCTTGGGCTGGGATTATCCCCACTGGATTCTTCAATAGTGTGCTTAGTCAGAGACAGGCTATGTGTGGAGTGGTGGAAATGGGAAAGCAGTGCTTGAAATTTCATAGGATCACAGATTTAGAGCAGAAGTCATCTTCTAGGTCACTTAACAAAGTCTCCTGACTTTACAGATGAGGCAGTGGGGGCCTAGAAAGGTTAAGTGGCTTGTCTGGGGTCACACCAATAGAAAGGGGCAGAGTCAGTACTACAGTAGTCCTCCAACTTCTAATCTGGCCTCTTTACACCACACTTGGCTGCTTTTCTCTTTCTTCCCAGGCTCTCTTTCTTCCCAAGCTTTCTTTCCTCCTAGGCTTCCAACCAGATTTCCCTGAATAACCTGAGTGCTAGATGGAGGGGCCTCAGTGATTTGGAGCCAAAATCTCAGGGAAGGTGGGAGCCTTAGTCTCTCCTGGCAGTGGTAGGAGGTGGCAGAGGCTCAGCCACTGTTGGGTCTAGGACACAGACATCCCTCCACATGAGATGAGGATTGGTGCTTCCCCACCTGATGCACCACCTCTCCTGGCCTGAGATCTGGAGGACAGAAATCCCAAGGTCTTTGAACTTGTTTACTTCCCATTGTCTCAGAAATTATCTCATGGAGTGGTGTGTGACAGCTTGAGGGGGGTGTCTGTTTCTTCTTTAATCAAACCTTTTCCCCTGTCCTTGGTCCTGAGGTTCATGACTGTCCCATTGTCCCACCTTCTATGTGCCCTGCCTTAGCTCTCCCAGACAGCCCTAAATCCAGGGAACAAGGAGAGAATCTCCCAGAGGAACCAAGTGAGTACAGGTGGCTCTCTCACTGCCTGTCCCAGGATATGGTGGGACACAGATACTGTGTGTGTACTGCAGGGTGGCCTGGAGGCTTCTGGGAGCTCAGCAGAGCTGCAAGGAGGGCAGAAGCTTACCTCTCCTGGTCAGCTCTGTAGCATATCTGGGACAACACTGGAGATGGGGAAAAGTGGAGATATTACATGGCAAAGCCTGCACAACCAGGAGTCCAGGGCGGTGCTTCTCAGAAAGGGGAATAAGGGGTATCTAGGGCTAGTTACAGGACTCTCAAGAGCACTGTGAGAATTAGAGAGGGAAAGGGAGATAATAATATAATCCTCACACTAACCCTGTGAGTTAAGGAGTATAAATATTATTATCCCCATTTTACAGATGAAGTAACTGAGATTCAAAAGGATTATATGGTTTGCCAAGATTGTAAAATCATGAGATCATAGATTTAGAGATAGGAATGATCTCAAAGATCATTTAGTGCAAACCCTCATTTTACAGATGAGGAAACTGAGGCCCATAGAACTTAAGTGACTTAAGCACACAGTCTACAGAGCCCTGAGTTGACTCCAAATCCAGCCAACTTTCCGCTGCACTATATGCAGATTCTTAGTGCTGCAAGTAGGATTCAAATCCAGATCTTCTGGGTTCAAATCCATTGTCATTGGTAGATGATGATGTTCAGCTAAGAAGGGTTAGGAGTCAAGGCTCTGGAGTAGAGGGGTGCTGCAGACCCAGCAGCAGCTATGGGGCTGGGAGGCAGATGGGGCTGGCTCAGGGAAGGAGTCTCCCACCTTGCTCTTGACTTATAGAAAGGGGCTGTGGATGGGGCAAGCTTGGATCTTTTTTTTTTTTTGTAGAAGATTGGGTTTTTCTTTTTAGCTTCTGTCTTATCTATACAAATAGCAGCAGCAGCATCTCTAGCACTTTATAAATGCTTTAATGTAATGTAAGAATGCTTGGGCGTGGCAACTTTTCTTTTCATTCACAACTAACTTTCCCAAGGGAGGGATTCTTCCTGGAGGAGGGGTTTTGGTAAGTGTGCTGCCTCAGCTCCCTCCCCCCACAACCCAGTCCTTCCTGTTTTCCCCCTCCTTAGTAGACTATGTTTTGCTTCTTCCCTGCTCCCTCTGTTCTGCTCTAAATATCCCACTCCCCCAATCCTTCCTCCTCTCTGTTTTCTCTAGGTTGGAATTTTGGAATCTTATTCACTTCTAAAGCACACAGATATCGAGATATTAGGAGACACCCAATTTTCCAGAGCTGAGGTCCAGTAAACAAGCTGTTTGAGCTTGTCATAACAACAATCCCCTGAACTTGCCTTCTGGATGATCTCACCCTCTGGCAAAATATTATAAATATTATATTGCTTTGACCAGCACCAAGTGTTCTCTAAGCTCAAGCAAGTTGTGGTCATGAGCCCTGCTATGAACCAAACCTGTCACATTGTTGTTACCTCTCATTGTCAGGACCACAGCTCACTGCACAGTCACTAGTAAAAGTACTGAGGTTTGTCCACACTACAGTGGGTCCCTCCTATTGGTGGCAGGACTCTGGCTCACGAGTCCTTGCTTTCAAGTTGTTCCCTCACTTTGAAATCAAATTTCTGTTTGATTCCTGATTCTTCTGCCTTCCCTGTCCAACTGTAGCCACTCTCTTGTTAGTAGCTGATTCCATCCATTTAATACAGGTAATACTGAGGAAGAAGTATCAGGACACTCAATTTATCAGAATCATCAATAATCATGACCATGTCTATCCCTTCCACAGGGGCCTTAACCTGCTTGTTTCCACAAGCACCAGACTGAGGGACATGGTGGACCTAAGGGGGGAGACCAGCTGCTTCCTGAGTCAACATTGCCATTCCAGGAAAATGGATTTGAAAATCTCTTTTGCAGCTGTCTGAATGAATTCTAAACTGCTTTTAGAGACTTGAAGGTGATTGACTATCAGTGTTTATACTGCCTGTCTATGCTGCCAGCATCAACACAATCTGAATGACTTTATACCCTGAATCACTCTTGCACAGTACTTTGGACAATCCAAAATGTCGGGGTCCCTTTAGAGGAATTGCTCTGCTCCCTCCTGAAACTGCTCCATCCCTAGGACATTTTCAAGGAAGCCAAAAATAGCATTGTTTCCCAGGAATCTGATATGAAAATGGAATTGAAGTCCTGGGTGTCTAGTTCCTTACTGGAGAGATAGACAGCCTTTGAGTAATGAACCCAGAGAAAACCCTGAGAGTAGATATTGTCAAAGGAAAGGGGCAGCTGGGTGGTGGCAAAGGGTGGCAGAGGTCAAATCCAGCCTCCAGTTCAAATCCTAATTAGCTGTTTGACCCTAAGTTACTTAACCTCATTTGCCTTAGTTTCCTCATCTGTAAAATGAGCTGGAGAAGGAAATGGCAAATCACTCCAGTATCTCTGCCAAGAAAACCCCAGGGGCAGCTAGGTGGTACAATGAATAGAGCACAGGCCCTGGAGTCAGGAGGATCTGAGTTCAAATCTGGCCACAGACACTTAACACAAAAACTAGCCATGTGACCTTGGGTAAGTCACTTAACCCCAATTGCCCCTCCAAAAAAACCCAAGAAACCCCAAATGGGGTCATGAAGATTCAAACATGACTGAAAATGACTGACCAACAACCACAGCACTAGCCCCTATGGTCTCAGCCTAGTGTTGCCTGCTCAGTCATTCACCTGGACTCTCTTGTAGCTATAGCCTTTTATGTTATCTGGCTTGGAGGACACAAATAAGCAATTTCTCCTTCCTCTCCCTTACTCCCAAGGGCCTTCCTAGTTTCACAGTCAGATTGGCCCTGTAGTTTCAGTTGCATTTCTGATTTATTTCTGATGCTTTATAAATGCTTTTTCTGTATCTATTGTTATTACATGATTCTTGCTACTTTAATTATTCATACAATCGATTATGTTAATAATTTTCCTTATTTTAAACCCTTACAGCATCCTTGCTATGAACCCCACTTGGTCATAATGTACAATCTTTGTAATGTTTTAGCCAATATTTTATTTAGGATTTTTACATCCATATTCATTAATGAAGTCAGTCTATAATTTTCTTTTTATCTTTACTTTTCCTGGCTTAGGTATCAGTATCATATTTGTTTCATAAAAGGAGTTTGGTAGGACCCCTTCTTTGGCTATTATTCCAAATAATTTATTTAATACTGGAATTAGTTGGTCTTTAAATGTTTGATAAAATTCACTTAAATCCATCTGGTCCTGGAGCTTTTTTCTTAGGAAGCTCATTTATGGTCTATTCAATTTCTTTTTCTAAAATAGGCATATTTAGGGGCAGCTAGGTGGCACAGTGAGTAAGAGCACCGGCCTCGGAGTTGGAATGACCTGAGATCTAATCCGGCCTCAGAAAATGAGCACCCACACACAAATAATGACTGGCCGTGTAACCTTGAGCAAGTTACTTAACCCCAATTGCTTTAAAAAAAAAAAAAAATAGGCATATTTAGATATTCTATTTCCTCTTCTGCTAATCTTGCCAGTTTGTATTTTTGTAAATATTCTTCCATTTTGGTTTAGTTGTTAAATTTATTGGCATATAATTGGGCAAGATAATTCCTTATAATTGCTTTAATTTCATTTTTAATGGTATATTCATTTTTTCATTTTTTATACTGTGATTTGGTTTTCTCTTTTTAAAATCATATCTATTTTATTAATTTTTCATAATACCAATTCCTATTTTTATTTATTAATTAAATGGTTTTCTTAAAGTTAGTTGTATTAAGTTTACCTTTAATTTTTAGGACTTCCTCTATTAGTGGCACAGAGGGGGTTGTTTTCATTGTTGTATTGAGGTCACTCTTTAGGTTACAGAGGAAGGAAGGTTTGCTAATGTTCTGAACTGAAGAGAGCAGTCTGGAGAATACAGAAATGGAGCATACTATACCAAATATCATGGGAAAGACAGAGAAGGAAGAGGGAATTCGAAAGCTAGCTAACACAGGGGCAGCTAGGTGGCCCAGTGGATAGAGCACTGACTCTGGAGTCAGGAGGAGTTCAAATTTGGCCTCAGACACTAGCTGTGTGATCCTGGGCAAGTCACTTAACCTGACTGCCTTCAAAAAAGCAGTTAATGGGAAGGCCTCCATTAATAAGATGAAATTGGATAGAATTAAAAAGTAAAGTCCAACATCACATGTAGAGGATGAGAGAATTATGCCTAGAAATGTGGTTTTTAGTGGGTACCTAGTCTGGTATGATTAAGTCATACCAGATATAGGGTCCTAACTCTAGACTTGAAAGGGAACTTACAGGGCCTCCAGTCCAAGTCCCTCATTTTACAGATGAGAAAATATTAGGTTGTAATCCCAGGAACAGGGTCCTATAATCTCTTCCCCCCCACCCCCATTCTCGCTTAATAGTAATTTATTTTTTTCCATTACATGTAAAGATAGCTTTAAACTTTCACTTTTAAGCTTTTATTATTTTCCCCCAGTTACATTTAAAAGCTATTTTTAACATCCATTTTTAAAATTCAGAGTTCCAAATTTTTTCCCTCTTCACCCTCCCTCATTGAGAAGGTAAACAATTAGATATAGATTATACAAGTGTAGTAATGCAAAACATATCCATAATAGTTATGTTGTGAAAGAAAGCATAGATTAAAAAAAACTCAAGAAAAATAAAGAAAGAAAAAGGTATGCTTTAGTCTGTATTCAGACATCATCATTTCCTTCTCTGGGGATGGATAGCATTTTTCATCAGGAGTCCTTCAGAGTTTCCTTGGATCATGGTGTTGCTGACAATAGCTTAGTCATTCAAACTGGTCATGTTGGTGTCATGCAATCTTGGGTTGCATTTTTTTAAATTTTTTTTTTTTATTTTTTAAGCAATTGGGGTTAAGTAACTTGCTCAAGGTTACACAGCTAGTCATTATTTATGTGTGGGTGCTCATTTTCTGAGGCCAGATTTGATCTCGGGTCATCCCAACTCCGAGGCCGGCGCTCTTACTCACTGCGCCACCTAGCCGCCCCTTTTAGGGCAATTGGGGTTAAGTAACTTGCCCAAGGTCACATGGCTAGGTTTTTGTTTATGTGGGTTAAGTGTCTGAGGCCGGATCTGAACTCAGGTCCTTCTGACTCCAGGGCCGGCACTCTACTCACTGCGCCACCTAGCCGCCCCAGGGTTGCATTTTTTTTAGGTTGCATTTTAAAAGGATAAATGCCCATGTTGAGAAAGGTAACCATTCTACTGTAGCACTCCTTGGGTAGGCTACATTTGAAGTAAGTTCCGCTCTGCATAAACATTGAAAAGTTGAGCAACAAGACGAAGGATTAGACAACTTCTCTGATCCCCATGACCTCTCAAACCCCTCCAAAATATGAATTATGCACCAAAGATAAAGCAATGCCAGCTGTTTGCATGGTCCAGGACAAGCAAAATGCAAAAGAAGGTAGAAAAAAATGGACTGATACCTACCCTGAGCTCACTTAGGAGCCCTCCTCCACTACCAACAGCAGGGATATTCTAGTTAACCCAAAGACCTACAGATGGGCTTGAAACAAAGCCCAGCCTCACACTCCAGCTCCACCCCTCCCTCTTTCTAGGGCCATGGAGACCCCATCTCCAGGCTGCAGAGGTTTGCTTGGACTATAACAGATAGCCAGTTTGACAGCAGCCCCTCAGGAGCAGAACCCTGCTTGGATCCTTGACAGAGTCAGGGGAAAATAAGGGGGACAGGGAGAGAAGACTGAAATTAAGAAAGATCTCTGGAAGAAGAAAACTCAAGGACCTTAAATAAAGGCAGATAAATCAACAGAGAAAACAACAGAAACAACTATGACCTTCAGGTCTAGTAAATGAGTTCAGGCATCTATGAAGAAATACAGCAAAAGAAAGGAAAATGACTCAACACTTGTTTAAGACAGAGGAACCTGTGTACTGTAAAGGTAAGATGGAACCACAACATGCTGTTCCTGAGTGCTTCAAAAGAGAAATGAGAATTACAAGAGCAGAATTTATAGCCTACACAGCAAGAATCTACAATGTGGAGCCTCACCAAAGAAACAAACGAGAGAACAATAGAATGGGAAGGCAAATATGCAGAAGTGAAGGACAATGCAGAAGAAGAGAAGGAAAAAACAACAAAATTCAAAAAAAAAATCTGTTCACTAGGCAAGGAAAACATAGCCATCTCAAAGACAGGATGCATAGAGACAACTTAAGGGTCATGGGCCTCCCAGAAGAGCATGAGAGGTCGAAAAACCTTAATAACTATAGTGCAGGAAATAATAGGTGAGAACTGCCCAGAATTTCTGAATATAGAAAATTAAAAACGAATTGAAAGAATTTACAGATTTCCTCCAGAAGACAATCAAGGCTGCATACTCCAAAACACATGGTGGTTAAGCAGAATAAACTCTACTGAGAAATAAGTTTTGCAAGTGGTCCAGAGAAAGACTCAAATACAAAGGAAAGGAAATTCAAGACAATTCTGGACCCACCAGAAAATATAGGAAGGAATTGAATAAGGTATTTTGAAGAGCAGTGGAGCTCAGGGCTCAACTACCTCCACAAATCTGAGCTTACCTATAAATGAAAATGAAGAAAGAAATCTGGCTTTTTTAAAAAAGAGGCATTTGAACAGTCTTAGAAAGAAAAGAAGAATGAAAAGATCATTCACTTCTTGAATATCCCAAACAACAAAAATGCAGGAGGACTGAATAAATGCAGCAGCCAAGGAAATCGATGGAAACAGAATAATAGCAGATGTGTCAGTAAGAGATTCCTTTCTAAATATAAGCAATGAGACAAGGATGATGGAGGGAATGACAAAAAAAGGTAGGCCCTGGGCATTATGGACAGAACCTGATGATACCCTGTCTTCTGATCAATCAGTGATTTTTGTGGGACTACATAACAACATGGGAGGGTTCGTGAAAGTGGGGAGGGAAGGGGAGCAGGAGAATAGAGAGAAATTTTTGATTTTCCAGGTCAAATCAAGGGCTAGCAATGAGGTGAAGGTGACCCCTCTGGTATCAGTAAGAGAAGAGGCAGGAGAGGAGTGGGTGAGGTGGAAGGGGGAAGGATTGATAGAGGGAAAGAAAGGAGGCTTCACTTTGGTGATGGTGAATGTTCCTATGGGTAAAGAGAGATGTCTGTGAAGAGAGAGGGGGACTGTGCACTGGGTGTGATATGGAGGATCTGGTGCCTAAAAAGTCCATTCCTCCTACCTTGAAGAAGTGGAGGGATTAGAAATCCTAGACTTGGGAGAGCAGGAGGAAAATTTTAGTCAAGTGGGGGGAAATGATAACTAGGAAAGGGCATAGATCATGGGCTGCAATCATAGAGGTGGTGGGCAAGGGTACCATCATGGGGCATTGTCTTCTCTGACACCTGCAATTAACATTGTTCTGAGAGGGAAGCACCATGAGAAAAAGGGATCAGTGGGGAAAGCTTTACAAGGCAGTGGGAGAAATTGCCTAGAGGAGAGTTTTGGAAGTTTTGATTGCTTCAGAAGTACAGAGAATAGAGAGAAACTAGATAATTAGAAATGTCATGAATGGGAGAATGACTGTCTAGATTAGACAGAAAAAGAGGATGGCTAATGAAGATAATGAGGAAAATCTAGGAAAGGGGCACAAAAATGAAATTAAGAAACTAGTGAATAGAACTAGTTGGAAGGGAGGAGAGGAACAGAGAATTTACTTGACTAACATAGGGAAAAAGGGGGTGAAGAATTCTATGACCACATAAAGTCAGGCTAGAAAAAGGAACTAATAAGCAAAACTCCAAAGGGAAAGGGATAACAAATGAAAGGGATCAAGAGTGAAGGGAAGACAGCCAGTAGGAACAAGGCCACTTTATTAAAAATTGAGGTAAAGTAACCGAAGGGAAGCTAGATGATACAGTAGATAGAGTGTCAGACCTGGAGTCAGGAAGACTCATTTCCCTGAATTCAAATCTGGCCTCAGACAATAGCTATGTGACTCTGGGCAAGTCACTTAACTTTTTTAAAAACTCATTTTGAAAAAATGAGTTGGAGAAGGAAATGTCAAATTACTTCAATATTTTTGTCAAGAAAACGCCCAAAATAGGAGGGGTGTGTCATGAAGAGTCAGACATGACTGAAACAACTGAACAACGACAAAAGTAACCAAAGTACAAAATCATAACTTAAAAAAAAAATAAAATTAGATGTAGGGAAATATAAACCTAATTTGCATAATTTAAAATGTGAATAGATCAAACAATTCAATATAATGAAAAACAATGAGAAATTTGATAAGAAAACAAAATCCTACAATCTGTTGCTTGCAATAAATACATTTAAAAACCAAAAGCATACACATACACATCTATACACACACACACACACACAAACTGAGGTGATGGGAAAAAATTTACTATATATCAAGTGAATCCAAAAAAAGCAAAAGTTGCAATCATGCTATTTGACAAAACAAAACAAAAAACATTAAAACAAAGAATAAATTGAGAAACTACATATTACTAAAAGGAACAACTGACTCTTTTAGCACCTTAAAATAGTTGGGAGAATTGGAAATGGCAGCAGTTGGCATCTTTGGAAATATTAGAGCCCTGGTGTTATGACAGTTTTCCTGGTTCAACCAACTTTGGGGAAAGCTTCAGTAGTCATAACATCTGACCTGCTCCTGAATAAAAATGCCTTCTACAACCCCTCTGATAATTACTAATTCAACTTGTTAAATTATTGTTAGGACTATTTTCCTTACATCAAGTCTGATTCTTCTTTTATGCAATTCCCACCCATTCATTGCTCCTCATTTTGACTTCTGATGCCTGACAAAATGCATTTGGTCATTCTTTCACATGACAGCTTTTCAAATATGTGAAGATAGCTCTCATAGCACCTCCCTTTTCTACCATTCCTGTATTTCCAGTATTTATTGGAAAAGCTTCTAGTGCATGCTCATTGTATATGATACTTAATTGTGGCTTTAGGTAGATTCTTTTTATGATATTATATAAGGTCTCTCTATGTTTATATTTTGTAAGGTTTTTAGCAGAAAAGTGTGTTTTGTCAAAGGCTTTTTTGTATCTATTAAAAATAATCATGTGGCCATACCAATCAGTTTACCAAAAAAATTACTTTATAGAGCTAGAAAAAATAGTAACAAAATTTATTTGGAAGAAAAGGTCCAGAATATCAAGGGAATTAATAAAAAGAAATGCTAGGGAAGGTGGACTAGCTACACTAGATTTTAATCTGTATTATAAAGCAGCAGTCATCAAAACTACTTGGTACTGGCTGAGGAATAGAGTAGTGGATCAATGGAATAGATTGGGCACACGAGATCCAACAGTTAATAAGTATAGTAATCTATTGTTTGATAAACCCAAAGACCCCAGTTTTTGGGATAAGAATGCACTATTTGACAAAAACTGCTGGAATAACTGGAATATAGTATGGCAGAAACTAGGCATAGACCATTATCTTATACCATATACCAAAATCAAGTCTAAATGGGTGCATGATCTAGGCATAAAGGATGATACTGTAAGCAATCTGGGAAAGCAAGGAATAGTTTATCTGTCAGATTTGTGGAGAGGGAAAGATGTTATGACCAAACAAGAATTAGAGAACATTATAAAATGCAAAATGGATAATTTTGAATACATTAAATTGAAAAGCTTCTATACAAACAAAGACAATGTAACCAAGATTAAGAGGGAGGTGGGAAATTGGGAAAGAATTTTTACAATCTATGTCTCTGATAAAGGACTCATTTCTAAAATCTATAGAGGATTGAGTCAAATTTATAAGAATACAAGTCATTCCCCAATTGATAAATGATCAAAGGATATGAACAGGCAGTTTTCAGAGAAAGAAATTAAAGATCTATAAGCATATGAAAAAATGATTATTGATCTATCTATAACTATTGATTAGAGAAATGCAAATCAAAACAACTCTGAGATGCCACATCTCACCAGTCAGATTGGCTAAGATGACAAAACAGGAAAATGACAAATGCTGGAGAGGATGTGGGCAAATTGGAACACTAATACATTGCTGGTGGAGTTGTGAACTGATTCAACCATTCTGGAGAGCAATCTGGAACTATGCCCAAAGGGCTATAAATAATTTCATACCCTTTGACCCAGCAATACCACTTCTAGGGTTATATCCCAAAGAGATCATAGAAGTGGGAGGAAGACCCATATGAACAAAAATATTTATAGCAGCTCTTTTTGTGGTGGCAAAGAATTGGAAATTAAGGGAGTGCCTATCAATTGGGGAATGGCTGAACAAGTTGTGGTATATGCATGTAATGGCATACTATTATGCTATAAGAAATGAGGAGCAGATGGACTTCATATTTACCTGGAGAGGAATATACAAACTGATGCTGAGTGAGAAAAGTAGAACCAGGAGAAATTTGTATACAATCACAGACACAACATACATGTGATGACCAACTATGATATACTGGACTCTTCTCAGCAATTCAGTGATATAAGTCAATCCCAAAAGACTCATTATGGAGAGAGATTTCTACATCCAGAGAAAGAACTAGAAAGAACTGAGTCTGAATCCTGATTGAAGCAAACTACTTGATCTTTTTCTTTTTCTTGTTTGGTTTTATTTCCTCTTTACCCTTTTTCATTCCATCTAGTACAATCTGCCTTTGTAACATGACTAATGTTTAATGTGAAAGTATTTGCAGATCCTATACTGGATTGTATGCCATCATAGGGGGGAAGGGAGGGAGGGAAAGAAAATTTGAAACTCATGGAATTATGGAATTGAATCTTGTAAACTAAAAGTAAAAAAACAAATTAATAAAGACCAATAAATAAATAAATAAAAATATTAATGTGACTTTTATATGTTTTGGTTTTTAATGTGATTGATTATGTTGATTGTTTTCTTAATGTTGAAACATCCTTCCATCTTTGGTATTAATCTTATTTATTGAGAGTGACTATCTTTTTCATGTCAATGACAAGCCCCCATTCAAATATATTCTCCCCAATATCAATCACAAATTACAGGTATCTCCCTTTTATCATCAATATCACTTCAGTTTTATTTAAACAATTAATATCAGTTAGCCTCACAAAGGCATAGCTACTGGAATAATCAAGCAAGAACAGAAGTATGAGCATTTGCCTCTAACAACTAGGGATACGTTCTCCCCTATACCACCTTGGTCTCTGGGGAGAGTGGACTCAAACTTAAAGCAATTTCTACATGACATTCACCCCTCCAAGTTTGCTTCCAAATTCAACATAACTGATGGACAAATCATGTCATTCTCTATTGGCTGCCTTGGATTCACTTCTCAACAGGTTCAAATAGACCATTACTTCTCACAGGGCACAGCTGTCTGCAAAATCTGGTATGGAACTGAGCTCCTGGAATTCTAGTGGCTCACTCAACAGAGACAGGAATCAGTCATCCACCATTTGCTCTGTCAAAATTCACTGGGACATAAGGGTCTCCACCCAGAGACTTATAGAACTCCTTTACAAAGTATTCTAGGGAGCTAGAGTAATCTGGTTAGTATTTGGGAGGCATTCTCATTGCTAGATCAACAGTCAGTGAAAAGGATCCTCTTCTTCATGTGACAAGCAGACAAAAACAATACTTATGCAAGATCTAAAATCTACATGAGGCCTTTGTCATGCTCTTCTCATGCTCATAAAGACTGGGTCTCACTGGCCAATCCCACATTCTCTCTTTGGTGTTACCCAAAGCACCTCCTCAGGTTGGAAGCCAGATTCTGCTCACTCTGAGGTGTATGATAGCAGCTCTCCTATTGAAGTCTTACTTCCCCAGAGGTCAGGTATAGAGGCCTCAGTCTACTGGGCTTTGTTTTATAAAAACCAAGGTTGGTTCTGGGAAAAGCAACCTGATGGTAGAAGGAGTGGGGGAGGGAGAAATGTTGTTTTCCTTCCTCTTTCCTAATTCATTCTAAAAGCCTGAGTTAGGTCACATCCAGTCCCAGGGCACCAGTGGACAATTCAGTTGGTCTGGTCTATTTCATCACAGCAGAATGCAGTTGTTGCTACTACTATTTTTGCTGTTTCTGGGTGAGTTATGGTTCCCCTGAGTAGGAGAGGTGCAGGGTACCCTTGGTCTCTGGGACTAGCAGAGACCTTTTCCAAGTCCAGATAAAAGCACTGGTCACTTTGGGGGGAGTTGGGAGGATGGGAAGTAGGACATCATTTTGGCTGGACATAGCTGGGGAAGAGAGAGTAGACTGTATGTCCTTGCGTCATAATGGCCCCCATTTAAATGAGACTCTAAGGTTTGACAAGTATTATACATACATTACCTTATATGATGTTCACAATAACCCTGTGAGTTTGGTGCTTTTATTATATACTTCTTAAATATGAATAAAATGAACCTCAGAGAGGTTAGATGAAATGCCTAGAGTCATGTAGCTTGTCTTGGCAGAATTTGAATCTATGACTTCCTAAATCCAAGTCCAGGGCTCTACCTACTATGTCTCAACCTCAGTGTTCTTATCTGGAAAATAAGGCATTTGGAGTAAAAATAATTAATATCCATTAGAGTTCTAAAATATGATTTCTTCCTATGAATTTCTAACCTTCTGGATTGAAATTCAGAGAGTTGTTGTTTTTCCTGTGTTTCCAGGATCACAGCAGGCAAATATCATTATTGCAGATAGGTGGTACAGGGTTTACCAGCAGGATAGTTCATCCATCTCTAAGAAAACTGCATTTAATTCCATCAAAAGTAAAGTACAAGCAAAGCTTAGAGAGATGAAGGATTCTTGGCTCAGTAAGAAGGGAGATGAAATTGAGTTTTATGCTGATAGTAACAATCCAAAGTGATTTTATACTGCCCTGAAGGCCATTTGTGGGCCGAAGACCTAGGGTATATCTCAACTACCTAGTGCTGATGGAGCCATATTGATTAGTGATAAGGGCATGATCCTAGAGAGATGGGCTGAACACTTCCTTAGTGTTCTCAACAGACCATCATCAGTCAATGATAAAACCATTGACCATTTACCTCAGGTTGAAGTCAATGCCCCCGCTCCAGCTGAAGTTCCAAACGAAGAGGAAGTTTTGAATACTATTAGACTTCTTGCAAGTGGCAAAGCACCTGGTGCTGATTCTAGTTGATCTGAGCTCAGAAAATGGTGCAAACTACATTTATGTTTTTTAAAGGGGGACCAATTTTTAAAATGAGATAAAAATAGATCAGAAGAATTCAGAAGGAAGCAAGTCAATAAAATTATTTGGTCAAAAGAAATTTCTTTTACAAATTGTGAATAGTTTGGAATTTGAGGCCTTCTCTCAGTGTATTTATTTAAAATTGTTTTCCTTTAAAATATATTTATCATTTACTTTTTATTTGAATGCTTGTGATGGTTGATGGCTTTCTATGTTCTGGACATATGATTTCGTGAGTGTGGGAGAGCCCCTGCGGTTTGCAGCTTGTCTGCCATGTATAATCTGAGAACACCCAGATGCTGGGGCAATGAAAGATTAAGTGATTTGTCAACCATCAGTTGGTATGTATCACAGGAGAGACTTGAATGTGAGTCTTCTTTCCTACTTTTTTCCCCCTACTGACAAGTAAAACAAGCCTAATTCCTCTTCTAAATACTTCTATCTTTCTCTATTCTTCTAGAAGTCACAGGGCTGGCCTGTCAGGAGAAAACAAATTTTGTCCCTTGGACTAGTCTAATAGGTTTTTTTTTTCTTTTTGGAGGGCAATTGGGGTTAAGTAACTTGCCCAAGGTCACATAGCTAGGTGTGTCTGTGAGTGTGTGGCTGGATCCTAACTCAGGTCCTCCTGACTCCAGAGCCGGTGCTCTACTCATTGTACCACCTAGGCTCCCCCATAGGATTTTTCTTAAAGTATAGATTCTAAGCCAAGAAAGAAATCCACACTTGCCATACAGTGGACCAAAACAGTTTACTGGCAAAGTTACTTGATGGGATTATATGCACATCACCCAAGCTTAGGCCTCCAGGTACTTGAATACACTGGGGTCCCTGGGAGCACAGCAATTGCTTTAGATAGGTGGCTGGGATGATGGGGTCAATAGCTTTAACAGGACTAATAGTTTTTAGTCACTACTTCAGCTCAGTGGCCGCTTTGGGGGATTTTTCTCTGCCTTTGATTGGTAGCTCAGAAACCCATGTCTGGCAAGCTACCTATCATTTTACCAATTTTTTATAGGTTCTAAAAACATGAGTTAGAGTTGGGGCAGCTAGGTGGTACAGTGAATAGAGCACTGTCTCTGGAGTCATGAGGACCTGAATTCAAATGTGACCTTAGACACTTAACACTTAATTAGCCATGTGACTTTGGGTAAGTCAACCCCAATTGCCCCTCCAAAAAGCAATAAATAAATAAATAAATAGAAACATGAGTTAGAAAAAGTGATAGTTCTGAGCTAATTAGCCTTTCCCCTTTACAGCCCTAATCCTAGGCAAGTGTTCAGGAGAGTTTTAATAAAGCATTACAGAATTCTCCAAGAGTCTCTCAGATAAGGACAAGCTCTTCAAGAGCTAATCAGGGCATAAAGTACACTCAGGTTAGGGGAGACATTCTAATCCAGCACCATGTGCCTTGGGGTGGAGGTCTTATCTGGAGCAGATATGAAACAAAGAACAAGAAAGGTACACGTCTGAGAAATGGTAAGGCAAGGGGTAAGGCCCATGAGTTGGGGAATGTGCTGAATCTGGAAACTGGGACAGTCTGTTGAAAATGTGTGACAAAGAACAGCAACAGCCTCTCCCCTGGACTTGTACATTTATAAGGACAGGACTTTTTGCATGAACTCTGAGTGAGGCCCAATGCCTAGTATAGGCAAGTTCACTGTCATCCCTTGAACCCTGTGAGTTGTTTCTCACCAGCTCAGCAGTTTGGGGCTATTGTTCCCCCCAGGAGCTCCAAGAAATCCAGCCTCACTTCTGCAATTCTGTTAAACTCCAAGGTCTTTCAAAACGGATCCCCTGCCCTACACCTTGGGTTCTTATTGGATGGGGAATGAACATGACAAAATGTATCCTGTACCTATCTAAGACTGACTAAAAGCTTCCTGGCATCCCTGACTTCCTTCCATCCCAGAGAAAGTCTTCCCTTTTACAAGAAGCTTTTCCTAATACCCTTTAATCCTAGTGCCCTCCTTCTGTTGATTATTTCCAATTAATCTTGAATATAGCTTGTTTCTACCCACTTGTGGGCATGTTGTCTCCACCATTAGACTGAATTGCTTGAATGCAAGGGTTTTTTTTCCCTTTCTCTGTATCCTCAGCACTTAGCACAGTTCCTGGCCCATAGTAGGCACTTTACAAATGCCTATTGGCTTATGGAAATAAAAAGCATTTATTAAGCAATTGCTATATAAGCTTCAGTTGTGCAAAGTCAAAACTCTCTGATGTCTCCATCCAGAAGTGTGAAGAAGATGTTGGACCAGGGATTCCCAAATGGCCACTTGTGGAAGCAAGAGATAATTCTTCCCAGGATCCTAGATGGATAAACTGAGGACCTGGGGTGGGCTAGGAACCTTTCCATAAAAAGTATGTCAGAGGACAGTGCCTGACCTCTAACATTTGCCCCTTTCTTCACTGTGATCATTAGGAAAGGAACTAAACCAAACCAAATATTTTGTGGAGCCTGAGCTCTTCTTTCTTCTGAAGGGCTGTCTCTTCTCTAGAGTAAGCCACTCCTCCTCCCCCTTTCCTCCATCCACTCCCCCCTCCTCATCTTCTCTCTGCCCCTTCTCCTTCTTCTGCTCCTCCTCCTCCTCTGTCTCTGTCTGTTTCTCTTTTCTGGAATTCTCTATGACAATTATCTTTTAACCTAGGGATATCCATGCTTCATACAATCTCCTTATAGCTCCCTACTTGTGACAACAAAACTAGAAAACTAACCAGAGCAAGAACCTGCCCTAGCCTCTCTTCATGTAAAGCCCAGGGTTCTGGCCTATTTCATTGGTGTCCAGGTTAGGGGGCTGCTGTCCGTGTGTGTGTGTGTGTGTGTGTGTGTGTGTGTGTGTGTGTGTGTGTGTATCTGAAACTTTATATGTATATATTATATACATACATGAACATACACACACACACACAATGGCTGCTGTAGTCTTAGAGGTGTTGTCTCCCAATACCCAGAGCTGATTGGGGTGGTGAGGGAAGAGGGATGGGAGAGCCTTAGAGGAAGAGATGGGCTCCAGGCAGCTTCCCACAATCATTAGAAGGAATTACCAGAGAGGAGAAGCTCTATATGCAAAAGCAAAAAAGATTGACTTCTCTGAAGGACCATTATTGAATCCCTTTCCTTCTCTTCCCATAGCCTAGAATATTCATCCTTCCCCTGCTGTCCCTCCCTTTTCCTCTCTGCTTTCATTCCTGTGTGGCCCCTTCTGTCTCCAGCTTTCCTTTGTGCAACTTCAAATGTGCCAAGTAACAATGTCTTACTTTGAGCATCACTGCTTGACCTTGCTCCTTTATGACAGCTTCCTATGTCCCCAGAGCAGCTCCAGTGGACAGGGACACTTTTCATTCAGGGTCAGAGGAGAAAACCATCTTTCTCCCCTTGGGAAAAGTCTCTGCTGAGATTACTCTCTTCCAGGTGAATAATAACAGAGGGTCCTTCCCTGTTCAGGGCCTAAGGATGATGCTATGCCCTTAGAGACCAGACTCAGAGCTAGCCCAAGACCACTGAGGAAATGTCAGTGCCTTCATTGGCTTCTCTTGCCATGCCTCCTACCATCTCTTTGCAGTATATCCTAACAGGCTCTTGGGGTTCTACAGTAATTCCAGGCTACTTAGGGTAGCAGGCCCCCCTATAGATCTATATTCTCTTGGCAGATGTTTCTAGGCAGAGGGAACCTCCCTTATGTCCCTGAAATTTCACCATATAGACAATTCAGCCATACTTATTTACTTCTCACCCTGATGTGTCTTCCCTTAAGGGACATTATAGAGTCAGAGGAAGTGGTCTGACCACAAAACACTCCCTAGTGGGGACAGATGTAGCAATCACAGGGTTTTACTTAGATGGTCAGCAAAGGGACAACAGGAAGGAAATCAAAGATGCCTCACTGCCATGGGCTGCTCAGTGTCCAGCACTTAGCATGATTCATAGAAGAGAACATGAAATGACCAGGCCATGTGGGTAGTTCAAGGAAGAATGATGAGCTCCCTTTATTGATTCTTGGAACAAGGTTTTTATAGAGCAATGAGACAAAGGAAGGGGACTCAAGTATTCATATCATTATCTTAGTCCTTTGTATCCTGGAAGTCGAAGGGCAGTAAGGTCTTTTGTTCTCTAGATGCCAGAAAGTCTTAGGAAAAGTCAGTTAACTCCTTTCACATGCAGTCACATTACAAAGGATGCTCCTGAGAGCTGGCTTCAAGGCCCAAAGTCTCATCATCAAGTACATCTGCATAGGAACTGACCACCTAAGAATTCAAATATTTTGGTTTTGAACAGCTAAAGTCTTGGGGCAGAGACTATTGGTCTCAGAACTCAAACAACATCTTTTAAGTGTAACCCTTATCAAAAGAACTCAGGAGCTAACTTGACAAAAAGTCTCTTCTCAAAGAGGTCTTTGATATTCCAGTCCACTGATATCAAGGTAATTATCTGAAGTCCTGGCTCAGGTGTCTTTGGCTCCCAACACCTCACCTTAGGACAATGATTCTCTAAGTATGATTCAGGGACCACATTACTGGAAAAATATTTTAATGAAGATAATATGATTAATGTAAAAAACACAACAACAGGAAAGATAGTATTGTGAAATTGGGATGGGAATGGTGAATATGGTTAAATCTTGCAAAAACATCAAGGAGGATGAGACTTGAGATAAGGCGATTGATTGGTCAATGGTGACTTTGGAATAAGTCTTTCCAATAGAGAGGAAAAGGTGAAAAATATCTTGGAAGAGAGTGAGTGAATGATGAGGAATTAAGTGTAGATAGCTCTTTCAGGAAGTCTGGTGGTTAAGGGAAGGAACAAGACATTGAGGTGTCTTGGGGGGGGGTTGAAAAATTAAGGGGAGGCTTTTTAGGGTATAGGAGAGCTAAGCATGTTATAACTAGATGGGAAGGACAAGGTTGATGATTCAAGAAAGTCAGTGAAGATGATAAAAGCTAATGACAGATGAACAATGCAAGAGAGAACATTAATGGACAAGGACTGAGAAGAGGTGGAAGAATGTCATATCAACAGCATAATCAGGCAGTAAAGAGGAGAAAGGTTTCTTCCTTGAGGATGGAAGTAAAGCAAGAGGGGGTGGGTGAAGACAGACATTTTAAGGTGAAGAGAAGGTAAGGTGAGGAACCTCATGGTAAATCATCTCAATCTTACCAGTAAAGTAAGATCTACAGTCATCTGCTAAGAGTGAAAGAGGTGAAGGGTGGGATTAGTAATTGAGGAGAATGGGAAAGATTTGGAATAGCCACTATGGGAAAAGTTGTTTATGTGGATCCATATAATGGGCATGTCAATCAGGCTGATAGGAATAAGAATGGTCAAGGAGATAAGGATCATAGAATCATGGCATTTCAGAGCTAAAAGGGACCTAGGAAGGTGTCCAAGTCAACCCATAACTGAAAAGGAAACTATTTAAAAACATTAAGGAAAGGGGTAATCCAGCCTCTCCTTAAAGATTTCCAGTGATGGGGGAGTTCCTCCCTCCTAAGGGGCAACCCATATTACTTTGGGATAGTACTAATTGATACTAATCCCCCCACCTGCATATAGGTCCCAAATTTACTACTTTGCAAAGTCTACCCACTGTTCCAAATTCTGCCTTATAGGATCAAAAACAAAAAAACTAAATGTATTTCCTTTCCACCTGATGACCTTTCAAATACTTGAAACCAGTTATTAAGCTTCCCCAAATCTTCTTTTTTATAGGCTTAAAAATGCAATTCCTTCAAATGATCCTTTTAGGTATGATTTTTTCGTTTCCTCACTTTGCTGATTGTTCTCCTCTGCACATGTTCCAGATTGTCAATATTCTCCCTAAAATATGGTGCACAGAATCAAACACAATACTCAAGATGTGATCTGACTAGAGCAGACTTTAGAATTCCTTCTTCATTTTAGATATTATCCCTCAGATCCAATTAACTTTCTCTTCTCCTTTCCCCCATTCAAGGGTGTGCTTGCAGATGTTTAACAATCAGATCTCTGAAAAAATTATACATTTCATACTTTTCACTTTAATCTGCATTAATAAAATTTTCTTCATAGCTTTCTTAAGTCTGGACAATCAAGAAAACAATAAATCAAGCTTTTATTTGTAGCATTTGTCAATTTCTCAAGGGTTGATCCTCACTCTGAAAGCTTAACAATCAGCTCTCCTGAGATGGTATCAGTTGACTCTGATACAATTTGAGATGTTCTGGGACCCCCTCAAAGACTGAAGTAATGGACAGGGTCATCTGGAGTGAATTCACAGATTCAAGCATTCTTTAAGTCAAGGTGGCAAAGGTTTATTGTAATACCAATATGACGGGCAGAGCTCCTTAAGGAACTTGCATTCCCTGAGGAACCTGAAACTTAACAGAAATGATGCTAAAGTATATATAGTAAAAGTAGTGGATTATCTGGCAGATATGCTAATTAGATGACAATTTATAAATTTGGTCACAGGCCTCATTCACTACTGAAAACCAGGTGAGGGGGTTCCCCAAGGGCATGTTTTTTGGTCTGTTTCATCTGTAAGCAAGAGTGCTTTGAGAGTTGATGTCTATACCTTGACTTCCGGATTGAATATGATAACTCTGGGAATCAGTACATAATAATTTTTTGGTTACAAAATAGTCCTGTTTTTACAAGAGAGTTTCATCAGAGGTCAGTTGTTCTTGTGCTGTGGAAAGATAATTTGTTTTACTGGGGCCCACTCATGAGTTATTGCTAGGCAAAGTGTCCTTGGGCTGGTGAGACAACTATCAGGGATGGTGTTTTTAAGTTAGGGAGAAATGTGATCTTGATATTGGGGTCCAAGCACAAGCCCCCAGATAGCCCCACCCATGCCAGTACACCTCTGCCTTATCATAGAACACTGGGGCTCACATAGAAATTGAAGTTCAGGAGAGGCTTGGTGGCACAGTGAATACAGCACAGGCCCTGGAGTCAGTAGGACCTGAGTTCAAATCTGACTTCAGACACTTACCACAAAACTAGCCATGTGACCTTGGGCAAGTCACTTAACCCCAATTGCCCTCCAACAAGAAAAAAAAAATTCAAGTCCAATAAACCCCAGGCCCTTTTCATATGAACTGCTATCTAGACACACATCTTCCCTCTCGTGTAGTTATGTCATTGATATGATCAGTTGATATGATAGTTGTATAGTTGATATTTCAGATACAATCTATGTTTATTTATATTAATCCTTATTAAAGGTACACAAGGCTCAGCTGTCTCAAATCCCAAAGTGGACTACAGTTTTCAGACTTCTTGACAGCTCCTTTTCCCAAACTTTCAAAACTCACAAGTCTCTAATATTCCTGCACCAAAGACCAAGACACTGACAGCAGAGACAGATGCAAAAGCAGGGCCATGGGTTCATAGCCCACATGGTGGATGCCTGGGTAGAGAGAGAAAGGCCCAAAGCCTTTCCCTTCCTCTCCTCCCCATTCAGAGGCTTACAGTATTTACTTTCCTTACTCAAACACAAGCAAGGAGAGGTCATTTGGAGCAGTTAGTGCTGTTTGTATGCACCCATAGCTCCAACTTAGGAATTAATTAAACTCATTAGCCTCCTTAGGAAGTAAACCCACAAAAACATGCAGCAGATACTTTAAGGAGCTCTGCAGTGGAGAATCAGGCTCCTCTACTCCACATTATCAAGTATGGCCAGAAGCAGCCTCCACTCCAGCCTCCCCATGGAGGACTGAATCAGACAAACCAGGCTATTCATGCTCAGTACCAGCTTTCCATTGCCTGCAGAATCATAGAATGTTGGTGTTAGACAGAATCTCAGTGGAAAGCTAGCCAGACTCAAAGCTAAGAAATAATCTCTACCATCTGACAAATATTCATCCAGCTTGGCTTGAAGCCCGCTCCAGAGGATGAACACATCCCATTCAAGGCATCTCATGTCACTTTTAAACAGTTCTAGTTGTTAGGAAATGGTTCTTGACTCCAAGCTTTAATCTGTCTTCTTTGTGATTTCTACCTATCATTAGTCAGTCAATAAACATTTAAGTACCTACTATGTGCCAAGTGCTGTACTAAGTACTTGGGCTACAAAGAGGCAAAACACAGACTCTACCTTCTAGGATCTTCCAGTCTAATGGGGGAGGAGACAATGAGCAAACAAATACATACAAGCAAGCTATACACAGGACAAATAGGAAAGAATTAAAAGAGAGAAGGGAGTCGAACTAAGAGTGGTTGTTAAAGGCTTCTTGTAGGAGTTGGGGACTTAAAGGAATCCAGGGAAACCAGGATGTGGGGATGAAGAGGGAATAACTGTATTCCACCGTATTTATAAACGACATGTTCAGCCATTCCCCAATCAGTGGATGCCTTCTAAGATTCCCATTCTTTGCCCCTCAACAAGAGCTGTAAATATTTTTGTATTTCCTTACATTTTGTTTTGCTTAGGACTAATTCCTCTCTTGCTTCATATTTTTTTCTAATTTCTCTTTTTCTCTTCCTTCCTTATGGTACTTCCCTGTTCAGTAAAATGCATTTTTGTGCTCTACTGTGTGTATATATTTTTCAATCCTTTGACCAGTTAAGATGAAAGCAAGGTTTAAGTATCAGCCATTCCCCTACCCCTTCCTCCTAGTTTGTATAGACTTGTACATGTCAGTGCAGCTCTACACTCTAAGCTGTGGCTCTGGGTCAAAGATAAAGAGTTGGAAGAAACCTTAGTCGTCACTTGGCCAACTCCCCTTCTTCCCTCATTTTTTAGATGAAGAAAAAAAAAACCCAAGACCAAAGAAGGTAAGTGATTTGCCCAACTTTGCAAAGGGGGCAGAGCCATCATTTGACCTCAGGCCCTCTGACTCCAAAGCCATATGATTTTTTTTTAAGCAATTGGGGTTAAGTAACTTGCTCAAGGTTACACGGCTAGTCATTTATTTATGCGTGGGTGCTCATTTTCTGAGGCCGGATTCGATCTCGGGTCATCCCAACTCCGAGGCCAGCACTCTTACTCACTGCGCCACCTAGCTGCCCCTAAAGCCATATGATTTTAGAGCAAATTCCTCTTCTCTCCTTTTTTTTTTTTAAGGCGGAGAGAGGCATATCCAGATCAAATTTCAAGTTTAGATGACATACACTGAGTGTGGATCTCCTACCCCACCAAGGCCAAAATGCACTCCAGAGGCTCCAAGCCCATCCATGGTGGCTCATGGCAGACACTCCTCTCCACCCCCCCAAATGTCCTACTTGTGTCTGGGCAGATTCCTGGGTGTTCCATAGCTCTGTCAAGTCCAGGCACCTTTTAGTTTCCCTCAGTGCCCTGGGGATTCCATTACCCCTAGACATACTTCAGTAATAACATTGAATCCCCAGACCTGATAACGGCAGTGCTTGGTTGTGAACAGGAGGGAGAGCAAAGGCTAGAATAGAACTGTAGAGCCCAAAGGGACCCAAGGTCCCATCTAGTCTAGTTGTCCTGTTTGATAGATGAGACTCTGGCCTTGGGAGGGTTCAGTGTCACCTAAGGCCCCATGGGTGGTAAATGGCAGAGCCCATGTTCCACAAATGCTTGGTAAATGCAGGGACTTTCTTGAGATCACACTGCCATGTCTCCTGGCTTTCAGAGCAGTTCCTCTGTCCAAGACTCTTGGATACCTGCAGTCATGTTCAATCTGTTGCTGGGGAGCTGCTTTTCCCATAGCACCATGTTCTGCCTTTCTGTCTACATGGGGGGAAAGTCCTGATTTTCCTGCACCTTCCCTCTATGCAGTCTGAACATCCAAACATCCCTGGCCTTGTTCCCCTGTTCAGGCAAGGGTCCAAATCTGCCTTTGCACTAATAATAAGAACTAGTATTTCAATGGCACTTTAAGGTTTGAAAGGGCTTTGCATGGACTATCTCATTTGATCTTCCCAACAAGCCTGTGATATAGGTGCTGCTATTGTCCCCATCTTACAGATGAGGAAACTGAGGCAGACAGTATTAAGAGACTTGCCCAGGATCCCATAGTTACTAAGTGTTTGAGGTCTAGTTCTGAGCTCAGATCTTCCTGCCCAGGCCCAGCCCTCTGCCCACATTGTGACTACTCACCAAACCTAAGGTAAACATGCAGCCCCCATGGCCTTTCCTAGTTCTTAAGAAGCATAGGGGCAGCTAGGTGGGGCAGTGAATAAACACTGGCACTGGAGTCAGGAGGACCTGAGTTCAAATCCAGCCTCAGACACTTAACACAAACTAGCTGTGTGACCATGGACAAGTCATTAACCTCAATTGCCCTACCTTCCCCCTCCAAAAGAAAAAAAACCCAAAAACTAGAAGCATAGCCAGTAATATGAAAATATATTTTGCATGGTTGCCCCCATGTAATTGAAATTACATTTCTTGCCTTCTAAATGGGTAAGGGAGGGGTGGAGAGGAGGGAGAGAATTTGGCATTCAAACTTAAGAAAAATTAAAATTAAAAAGAAGTAAATAACAAAAAAGAACAAACAAAAAGAAAGAAGAAAAGGCATAGCCAGATACAATCAATCCCCCAGAGACTCTCCTGTCTTTATCTTTTCTCCCTGTTCATGAGCACTCTTAGATTTAATCCTACTTTATTTTTTATGGAGGGAGGAAGGCAAGGCAATTGGGGTTAAGTGACTTGCCCAAGGTCACACAGGTAGAAAGTATGTCAAGTGTCTGAGGCCACATTTGAACTCATCTCCTTCTGACTCTAAGGCCAATGTTCTATTCACTGTGCCACCCAGCTACCCCAAATTTAATCCTACTCCTAAGGAAGGATTCAATTCAATAAACTCATTGACACTGAGGTAGAAAGATACTTACATTTTGAAAGGTAACAAAGTGGTTTAAGAGTCCTCTGGCAAATGTACATTGATGGGAAGAGATACAATATCGACTTGTAACTGTAGTAAAGCTCTTGGTTATTTTATTACTATAAATTCAGAAAGCCATCAAACCTGTTACTCTTCTAACCAAAACACTCAAAACAAGCGATGAAAAGTTAAAGCCCATGCTTCCATGTATTACCCCTATCTATATGAAATTATGCAGCTTGATCTGATTCCTGAGCTTCAAGCTGTTCTGCAGAAGTTTTCCCTCTACATAGGAGCCGTATAGAAAATATGTATTCCAAAAGAGCCATTATGGCTAACAGGGACACAGCTGCCAGACTGGTAGTTCCAAGAAAGATTGGTTGTCACTGACCTCCATTCACAGGGGGAGAAATGCTCATTGGTGCTTTACTGTTAAAACCAAGGAAGCAGCATTTTGCATTTCAAACTGTGGTTTGGAAAAGTGTCCCTCCTACTCTGGACAATAAAGAGCGGTTCATAAAAGTAGCTTAACTAAGGGTTAATGATACTTGCTTTAAATTAGTGCATACTAGGAGTGGGTAGGTGTCGCAGTGAATAGAGCACCAGCACTGGAGTCAGGAGGACCTGAGTTCAAATCTGGCCTCAGATACTTAAGACAAAAAATTGCTGTGTGACCTTGGGCAAGTCACTTAACCCCAATTGCCCTCCAAAAAACCCCAAAATAATAATAATAATAAATAAATAAATTGCTGCATACTGAGTTAATAGTCAAATTGAAGTCTGTTTATTTCACCCCTGTCATTCTGTTCCTCTTTGCTGAAGTCTATCAAATCTGTCATTGAAAGATGCTGTCATTTTCTATCTAATTCACATAATTGGTTATAAATGATTTATCAAGAGAATTTCTATCTTTGAAAATGCTGAATATAGATGTGTAGGTTTGTGCTGTTTAAATGGCTCACTGTTACCTAAAAAAAAAAAAAGAAAGGGAGCAAAACATTAACCCAGAGGAAGGTCTCAAATGGTGGCATTTCAGATGTCACTAAGCAGGTTATTTTCTGATTTGGTTACGGGAAATGGACTTCCCTCACTCTGATTCCAGACAGCTCTGAGGAACACTGGGGAAGGACTGCACAATGGGCTTCTCTGGGTTCCTAGAATGGCTAGTGGGAGTTCATCCTGGAGTTTCCCAGCCCTTGGGTTCCCTGAACTGGTCTAATCCCTGCTTTCTGGTCTCTTGCAGCTCCAGCCATCAGGAGCAATGGTAAGTTTTGCATTCAGTTAGACTCTCTCTCTTTTTTTTTTTTTAAACCACTCCCTTTCCTTCCCCCCATCTCCTTCTGGAATATCCATATCAGTATAGTGTAGGACATATCAGTACATGCAGGACAGTAGCTCCTATACTGACTGGACCTTTGAACCCATCTGATTAAAGGGAGAGAGACTTTAGGGCCAGTCAGGAAGCAGCTGTCACTGAGATAACTCTCTTCTCCCGGTATCTCCTACCCAAGGTTGTTTGTTCCCTATTTCCACCCTCTTCCTCAGGAGCCTATTGTTTTCAGGTGGTTCAGCCATGTCCAACTGCCTTCTCTAATGTGTCCCCATTTTACAGATGGGGAACAGAAGCAAATAAGGGTTAAGTGACTCACTCAGGGTCACACAGTTGTTGAGTGTCTGAGCCTGGGTTTGAACTCAGATCTTCCTGATTCCAGTCCCAGTGCTCTATAGGTGTGCCACCTAGCAACCCAGGAAATGTGTTTTTCAGTCACAGAGTCAAAGGAAGCATATACCCTCCAAAAAGGCCTAGTCTGCTCAGGTGTGTCCCTAGGTTTCTCTGTGTCTGAGTGAATTATTGTTCAATTGTCTGACTCTTTGTGACCCCATTTGGGGTTTTCTTGGCAAAGACACTAGACTGGTTTGCCATTTCCTTCTCCAGCTCATTTTACACATGAGGAAACTGAGGCAAACAGGGTTATGGGGCTTGCCCAGGGTCATACAGCTAGTAAGAATCTGAGGCCAGATCTGAACTCAGGTCTTCCTGACTTCATGCCTGGGGCTCTATCCACTGCCCCACCTGGCTGCCCTTCTGGGTTTGAGCACTTCTTGTGTAGAGATCCTGTCTCTTCTGTATCCCTGGGCTTCTGTGGGCTTCACTACCTGCCCCATGGAAAGAAAGTTTGGCTATCTACTACCCATTTAACCTGATTATTTAAGGGGTCTAAGCCTCAGTTTTCTCACCTGTAAAATGAGCCAGTTGGACTCACTAGTCTCTATGGCACCTTTCAGTTCTAAATCTTATGATTTAGGATCAAATGGGAGAATGTGTTTTAAACACTTGGCACAGTACTTGGCACACAGTAGGCACTTAATAAAGGCTTGTATCCCATCCACATTGCCCAGGGCATGTCTGGATTCCTTATGTCTGTGGTTGATCTGAGAGCCAACATAGGTGATGGGTCCTGACTCAGAGGTGGGGTCATCTAGTCCAACTGGCTCATTTTGCAGGTGAGGAAACTGAGTCCAAGGAAGGGTAACTGAGCAGCCCAGGGGCACACAACTAGGAAGTGGCTAAATCAAAATTTGAACCCAAGATCCCTGAATCCAAGGCCAGCATTCTTTCTCCTGCCCCAAGTGATCCCTCAATGTCTGTATATCTGCTATGTGGGTCATGTCAAATCACATCAACAACTATTTATTAAGTGTCTGTGATGTCTCAGGAACTAGTGATTGTTGAGGACACAAAGGGAGGCAGACACAAGCCCTTCCCTGAAGAAGCTCTCAGTCTGCGGGTGCTGCGGTCTACACTATACTGAGTATATGTGTTGTGCAGTGTACATGTTCTGTATCTGTTACCTTAGGCCCTGGAGGTATCATGTCAGCTGAGAAGGTTGGAGGAGGAGGCATTGGGGGCAGACATTCAGCTGCTTTGATGAGGCTAGCAGCTAGTAGGGGCTGGGGTGCCTGGCCTGGGAATGGAGGCAAATGGGACCCTCCCTCTTCCTGCAGGAAGAGTATTTCTTCAGTAAATGGATCCCTCTCCTTCCCACAGAACAATAGTGACCCCAGAGCTTTTCAGGGTTTCCCCTAGATTTTGGAGAATGAACTTCTTTCCCTGAAATGAGTTCTCTTTGAGAATCAGATGAGGGATCTTGGGGTTTTGTGGTTGTTGTTTGTTGTTGTTTTTACCAATCCCATGGGGCCTTGGGGAGCCTTAGGGAGCTGTCCAGCCTTCTGGGAAAGGCCTTGTGGCCTCATGACTCAGTGTGGCATCAACGTGTGAGAAAACTGGCACCAGCAGTTGACCCAGCTCTGACTTCTTGTCTGCCCCACAGCCCTCTAAACATGCCCTGTGTGTGCTCCATTCTAGTCTCTGTGCCTGTCACTGGTGTCCTCCCCTCAGATCTGGAAGTTGATGCCTCCCTTTTCTTCATTCTTCTCTCTTCTCTACCTATTAGGTCCCCCAAGGGCAGTACTGACCCTGGAACCCCCATGGTTCAATATGCTCCAAGGGGACAATGTGACTTTGATTTGTGAAGGGTTCCAGACCCCTGGACAGGATTCCACTGAATGGTTCTACAATGGGTCAGTTCTCTCCATCCACCAGGACTCCTACTTCATCCCAGCTGTCAGTATAGAGGACAGTGGGGAATACCAGTGCAGGACAAGACACACAGCCCTCAGCAACTCTGTGAAACTACAGGTCTCTAGTGGTAAGTGAAGGCTAAGGAGGTAAGGTGGAGTGGGAGGAAAAGAGTTGAAATCTGTTTACAATACAAATTGGAAAGGGACAAACCCTGTTTATTGGCAGAGCTAAAATCAAGGGGGATGGGCGGGAGAATTCCTGAGAAATCCACAAGTTATTTTAATTCTTCTTTTCACTACTGCCCTTTCTGAGGTGTAAGTTTAACTTGTCCTGTTCTAAGTTTCTCTCACTGATTCTATTTTCACTGCTCGTTTCTGCCAGGAAACTTTCAGAGCTCCCTCCCAAGAGATCAGGAGACTAGAGACATAGATCTAATCAATCAACAATATTTATTAAAGGCCTATCATGTACTAAGCACTGGAAACATAAGTATAGACAACGAAACAATCCCTGGTCAAAAAGAGCTTACATTCTAATGGGACAGATAACAAGTACATGTAATATTTATGTACACATATATATTATTTATATTACATATGTAACATGTTAATATATACATACATACAACCAACATATAAAATTTAAAAGTACAAATATGGACAAGGTGTTTTGGTAGAAAGACTACTAACCTTGGAAAGAACCAGAAAAGGCTTCATGAAGAAGATTACTGCCTGATCTGCATCTTATAGAAAGAGAGGGGCTTTATGAGGGAAAGGTAAGGAGGGGATGCATTCCAGCCATAAGTGATGTGGCTCTGGTATAGATATGGACAATGTAAAAACCTGGAATTGGCAGTTGAAAGTAGCATGAGAGCAACAGAGAGGCCACTTTGACTGGGTAGTCAAATATAAGGGAGGGAAGAGTCATGTCCAGTAACGCTGCCTAGATTGTAAAGACCTTTCACAGGTAACAAAGGAATTTGAACTTTTCTCTAGAGGCAATGGGGAGCCACTGTTGGTTGAGCAGTAGAGTTTAATTCGCCATGCTCAGTTCACCATGCTGTACCCCTCCAGGCTGAGGATGATGTCTCCAGATTACAAAAGACCTTAGGTTCCCTAAAATGCTTTAGGTCTCTGCCTGGTTCTTTAATTCCTCCCAAGTTGCCTCCATGTTTGTCTTACCTGCATATTCTCCCCATTTCTTAGGCTCTGATATGCAGCTGGGATGTGTGGCTATTCAAGGAGGATTAGCACTTTTGGTGAGAGGGTTTGCCAAGCCCTTTTCTCAGATGCTCATCCACCTTTAGTGTCCACCTAGCACTTAACTCTCCCCTGTAGCTCCAAAAAGCTACAGCTTGTGCTGTGGTCACTTCTCCTGGCAGACAGGCTAATGAGGTTGAGGGTAACCAATCAGTCAAGAACCCATAGGTGAGTTAGTGGGGTGTCTGCCCCAAGCATGTGAAGACTTCTGTCAGTGGAATGAATAGATAAGAATATCTTGCTCCAATGGACATGAAGGTGGCTAAAGCAGGCGCAGAGGAGTGCTTAGAGCTTGGCCAGACATCAAAAATGCCAGTCCAACCATTTGATCCAGCCAGTCATCCTAACTTTCATCTTGCCACTGGACTTCAAAGGCTCTGGAAGAGTGAATCTGATTTCATGCAACTCTACTTCACTTAAATCTAATTCACCAGCATCAAGACATCAACCTTTGATGTCATTGTTTCTCTTTGAAAATGAATAATAAACAATGAATGGGTATATTCTAGCAAGTGGCATTGTGCATGTCCTCAGGCCATGTTCAGTGATTGGAATTCTTGTTCAGAGTCTGGGTCTGCTTTTCTTTGTCTTTGGACATGGCAGGAAGTCTCAGATGGCCCGAGGTTCTAGGACCAGCTGAAATATCCTGAGCAGATGGCCTTTGTTTTTGTCTTTCAGATTGGCTGCTACTCCAAGCAGAGAGGTTAGAATTCATGGAAGGTGACACTATGATCCTGAGTTGTCACAGCTGGAGGAGCAAACCACTGCACAAAATCATATACTACCACAATAACATCTCCTTAAAGTTTGACCCTCGGATTTTTAACTATATTGCCTCTCCAGTGAACCATACTCACAGTGGTTCTTACTACTGTCAAGGGAACGTGGGGCATACTTCCCGTGTATCTAAAACTCTGGTTATCACTGTCCAAGGTAAGGAGACTTAGTCAAAGCATTTGAGGGGAAGGGATAGATGCCTAGGACTGAGATTATGTGGTTCTTATGGGGTGGAAACAGAAATGTAGAAAGAGGTAATAGGAGTAATTGACATTTAGTTAGCATTTTTAGGTTCATGAAGCATTTTTCATACATGTCTCATTTGATCTGCACAAAAAAATCCACAGGCATTATTATTTCTGTTACTATTACTTTAGAGGTAACAAATTGATGCCCAGAGAGATGTGACATCTCCATGATAACACAGCAGCAGGACCTGAATGAATGGATTGAAAGGGAATGGTGGGAATCTCCTTTGAAAGGCCAGCACCCTATACACTATGCCATATCACCTCTCTCAGGAATTCCAGGAGAGGCAAAGAGCCATGGAGAGTCATGGCAATCCCACTATGTGGGGATCACGTCACATTAGCAGGGGTTTTAGCAGTCCTAGCCAGAGGTCCAGTTTCTCTATGCCCACGTCCTTTGGAGACCACAGCTCCCAAGTGATAAGCTTTAAGAAGACAGCTAAACTAACTTTTCAGTAGCCATCAAGGCACATAAAGCACCTTGCATATATCTCACTTCATCCTCATAACAGCCTTGTGAATTGAGTATTGGCTTTTGTCCTTCATAATTGAAAAAGATCAAAATGATAATATACTATGTCAGAGTCAAGGTAATGTGTGTCCAACCGAAACTTATCAGACCAATAAGAGTTCAGAAGGCTCTACCACAGGTACAAATAGTGTACATGAATATTAACTAAGTATTTCAGGTTTTATTAATCACCACTTAAAGATGAATTAATGAATTAATGGAAGCACAAAGAAATAAAGTGAGTGATACATGGTTAAACTACTAGTGTCAGAGGTAGGATTCATATCTACATCTTCTGGACTCCAAGTCTAGGATTCTCCCTTCAGCCACACTGCCTCTCATCTGCTCTTTCACAGCCTGTTACTAGATGGTAGTTTTTATCTTACCGAGAGTTTCTACAGATTCAAAATCTAACTTGAAGATTAAAAATCTAACTGCCAATTTTTGAAAGCATTTGCCAAATATTTACTGAACACCTACTATGTGCAAAGCACTGCAGAGGCCCTAAGGGAAAACTGTATTTCCTCAAGAAACTCATAATCCAAGGGAGAAGGAAAAAAATATTAAAAACAAATAGAAAATGATGACTACATAAGTGATACACAAAGTTTTATGAGAATTGTGAAGAGGATGTAATTACTTCCAGTGGAGGGATGGGGGAGTTAAGGAAAAGGAAGAAAACCAAGCCAACCTTCATGCAGCAGTTGGCATTTGATTCCCCTCCCCACAAAAAGATAGCTTTAATGACTGTTTAATGACTCTCTTCAAAATCAAAGAAACCCCCTAAGTAGGGGGAGAAGATAATCCAGATACATAGCTTATAAAATGTTCCTGGAATTATACGTCCTATTTGTGATCCGGTGAGGCTAGAAGTCTTCCCAAGTGAGTGGGGGTCCTGCAGTTTACCAGCCCGTTCACTGTCAAGCTTCAACCCTGAATTCCTCTCAGTATACACAAACTCCATTCCTACTTCCATGCTGATGAACAGAACTGAAAAAGAAATTACAAGAATGAACTTTCTTGATTTATCCATTCTTACCCCAGATACTAGTATTCTCACTTGTTTAAAAATACTTTATTTATTATATAATAATTATAATATAATACAATAATTTGGATATATTATAATAAGTAAAACAATAATTGTATTTATATATAACATGGGTATGAACACCCCATCGCCCAACCCTAATCACAAAGAAATCAAGTTCTGCAGGTTTCTTATTTAAGCTAAGAAGAAGCTAAGTCATATGTAAACTAGGCCTTGGGAAACAACACACTGAGGCCATTTTTGTCTTCCATAAGTATGTTTCTCTGAGTCTGATTTCTCTCAGGTCTTTTCAAAACTGTGCATGTTTCTCCTTTCCATAAATGCAATTGCCCAAATCCAAAAGAGGGAGCCTATCTTGCCTATACTTATTTGTATGTGGAAAATGTCTCCTCTATAGAGAGTAAGCCCTTTAAAAGTGAGGCTTTCATTTTTATCTGTGTTTCCCTCTGTGCTTAATACACTGTCTGACCCATAGCAGGCATTCAATTAAAGCTTGCTGATTGATCAAACAAATAACCCTGCCTTGCCAACTTCACAGAAAAAGCAGATCCAGGCCATCAGATAGGAGATACCTGAGCTTCCCTCATATCTCCCTAATCATTCAAACCATCCTTCTTACCTGACTCAGAGAAAATGACCCAACACCCCCTTCTCTAAAATTAACCCCATCACCTGTGCTCTTAATCACTAGCCTTAAGGTATTACTCACTCATCATTTCTCTTGCATCTTTAATGTCTCTTTCCATCAGATCTTTCTTCTCAACCTACAAACAAGCTAGTCCTGCCTGCCTTAAAAATATTGTTTCCTAGAGTCTGCTACTCAAGCTACAATCCTATCACTTTCCTTTCCCCACCAAACTTCTCAGACAGTCATCTCTACTCCCCGTATCTTTTTTTTCCTCCAGGCGCATACTTCAGTCATACCTCAACCTCTCGACAATCAGGCTTCACCAATCAGGCTTCTGCCCACAACACTCCAGTGAAATTGCTTAATTAAAGCTCTCCAGTAACTCTCATGAGTTAAATCCAGTCCCCTTTTGTGGGTCCTCTTCCTTCCTAGTTTCTCTGCAGCATTTGGCCGTGTTGACCATCCCTCATCTCGCTTGAAACTTTCCTTAATTTTAACTTCCATGAGATGCCATGATTATGATTTTGTCTCTGCCTCTTTCTTTTGGCCTGCTTCCTCTTTTCAACCCCTAAATGCAGATGATCCCCTAGGATTTTTTCTTTCTTCTTTTTTCATTCTCAGTGAATGGGAACTTATCCATTCTCAAGATTTCAATTAAAATCTCTATGTAGCCAACAATGCAGTTCAGGGAAGAGAACACTGGAGAAAATCCCAAGGCCAACCACTCTGCCCTTGACTTTAACCTCCTATCTCTTATGGGAGCTTGTTCCTTTGACCATCCCTTCTCTCTTTTTAATTTTTTAAATATTTCCTTACCCATTGGCTCCCTCTCTGCTGAAGTCTCCTCACCCTTAAAAATCCCCTTAACTTTACCATCCCTAACAAGCTATTCTGCATCTCTCTGCTGTTTCACAGACAAAATATTAGAAAAATATAGTTGTTCATCATCTCACTCACTTCCTTGCAGAGGTGAGAAGATCCACGGGTGTGGAACTTCACACATGACGTGAGAAGTGTCTGATGTATTGGTTCGTTTTACTGAATTTTTCTCTCCTTTTTTTAAATGAAAGTTTTTTGTTATAAGGGATGTTTTGCAGATATAGGGGAAAGGATACAGGCAGAAAACAAGGCAAAGTTAAAAACAAAAGACACTAACAAAATCTGATTTGTTTTTTAAAAACAAAGCTGTCTCCCTTTGCCCACACTTTCCTATGTCACATCTGCTTCTCAAACACTTGCAGTTTCACTTCTCCACATCATTTGACTGAAACTGTTCTTTCCAAAGTTACCAGTGATCTAACATAGCACCATGCTATGAGCTATCATGGCAGCATGTGATGAATGTCAGAAAAGCTGAGCACATCCTTCCATGGAAGTTGACAATCTCTATTGCCCTCTGGGTCTCCATTTTGTCACTTACAAACTAGGATTGGATTAGACGGCTTCTCAGGGTCCTTCTAGACCTATGATGTCTCTTTTTCTAAGTCCTCATCCTTCTTGACCTCCCTAGCACTGCACACTATTGTCCACCCCATCCTTCTGGCTTTCTCCCCTCTTTGTTATCTTCCTCCTTGCTAACTGATCTTCCTCAGGATCCTTGTTGAGCCCTGATATTTGGGTGCATCCAAGGACTCTGTTCTGTGCCCTCTTTTCTTCTCCCTCAGCACTCTCTATCTCCATGATCTCATCAGCTCCCATGGGTTCATTCTATGTAGATGTCTCCTAAACCTACACATTGTACCCTCAACTCCCTCCTGAGGTCCCACATCTCCAGCTGGCTTTTAGACATCTCTACCTGGATGTATCAAAAGCATCTCAAGCTCTGCTGAACTCACCCATTTTGCCCCCTAAACTCATCTCTCCTCCTAATTTCCCTACTTCTGTCAAGGGCCTTACTTGGATTTGTAATGTCACGCTGGCCTCTTCAGTCTCTTCTCTCACCTCCTGAATCCAACCAGTTCTCTAGTCACTTGTTCCTTTTCCACTCACATGACTGTACCATCCTAGTTCAGGAGCTCCTAACTCCTCACCTGTTGAACTATTGCAAAAGTCTCCTAATTGGTGTCCATGCCTCCAGTCTCTCTTCTCTACCATTCACCTTCCACACAGAGGCCAAGCTGATGTTCCTAAAAGCATAAGTCTGACCATGTTAGTCCACAGCTCAAGAAGCTGCAGTGGTTCCCTGCTAACCTATAAAAATAAAAATAAAATAGAAACTTCCCTGCTTGACACTTAAAGCCTATTCATATCTGACTTCAAACTATCTAGACTGATTTATTGTAACTCCTCCTCATGGACTCCATGTTATAGCCAAAGTAGCCTACTTGTCATTCCCTATACATGACAGCCAGCTCTCACCTCCACTATTCTGGACCAGTTGTCCCCCATGCTTGACATATTTTTCCTCTTACCTTTGCCTCTTGGAATCCTCCCTCTCTTCAAGATTGGCCTCAAATGCCACCTCCTATAGGAGGACTTTTCTGATTGCCCTAATTATTACTGTTCCCCTCACCCCAAGGACTTTGTAAACATTTTGTATTTCCTTATCTATACACAGGTTGTTTTCCCCCAATAGAGATGTAAGCTCCTCAAGCATCAGAGATTGTTTGGTTTATGCACATTTTGCATTGTTTCAGTTATGATCTAATGCTGGTTAAATTGAACTTTAAAATTTAATTTGACATCAAAGACCCTGGGTTTCATTACTCAGAATGTGCAGATGGATTTTATGTTTTGTTTCCATGCATACATTTCTCTCTTTTATTTTTTAAAATTATGAATTTAATGAATACTCCCAAAATAATCATTTTCATATACAAATTAAAACATAAAAAAGATTAAATGAGAAAGCATGTATCTATGTTAAGTACAGTTTGCTTTTTCAAAAAAACTTGTAGGGGCAGCTAGGTGGTGCAGGCCCTGGAGTCAGGAGGACCTGAATTCAAATCTCCCCTCAGACACTTAACACTTACTAGCCCTGTGACCTTGGGCGCCAATTGCCCTGACTTCCCCCTCCAAAAAGTAAAAAAACCAAAACCTAAAATAAAAAAATTTAAGGTATTCAGTGTATTGATTTAAAGCTATTCTATTTCTTTAGGTTTCCTTTTAAGCTTCATTCTGTTCTCTTCGAATAACCATTTTTCTTTCTTTTCTTTTCTTTTTTTGTAACACCTCTGACATCTCTCTTTGTTCCCCAAATCCCACCATGAAAAAAAGAAAAACACAGTCCTTGTAACAAAGTTATATAGTCGAGCAAAACAAATCCACACATTTACCATATTTGGAAATGTGTGTCTTGTCCTGCGCCTTGAATCTATTTCCCCTCTGACAGAAGATAGATAGCATCAAGCATTTATTTCTATTTCTATATTTTTTTGGTGTCCTATGACTTTTTCACATGGTTTCTATACAATGACCCTATTAAATTGGGAGGTCTCCAGGGGCAACAAGGCTGTTTTTATAGCCTCCTATAGCACCCAGTCAATGCTATTAATTGAGGGCACCTCACCCCCTGACATTCTTCTTTGTCCTGGGAGCTTACCATCTTTCCCCATCCCAATCTAGAATGACTTGAAGACTCTACTTTGTGTTGAGACCTCCTGGATTCTTGGTCTCTGTTTATCTTTTCAGACTGTCTGATATGGCAGTCCTTGAAATTGGTTTGTATGTAAGGGGAGCCCATGGTACTGAGGTGCCATGACTGGGAAAACAAATCCATCTCTAAAGTCACATTGTATCAAAATGGAAAGGAAAGATGTTTTTTCAATGTGATTCCAACTGTTCCACCAATCAAGTGAACCATGATGACTATAAATGAATTAAAATGCTTTCTGTTCAGTGACCATAGGAAATAAGAAGGAGAAGTCAAAAGTGGTGAGAATTACTAAGGGGAGATATACCCAACCAGGAAAGAGTAAAGGTTGTTGGGCTTTGAGAAAAGTGGACTTTGGAGGATGGATCTGAAGATGGCTAATGATAGTTGTATTTCTAAATCACCATGAATCACCTTTTTTGCTACCAGCACAAAGGCTGAAAGTATCTACCTGCCCTGACTATTTTATTTTGTACCAAAGTTCCACACATGACTTCTTGGGAGGTGGGGTGTCATCATTCATTAAGATGTGGTTGCAAAGGAGCAGAAGTTATACCTCTCCCCTCATTCCCCAACTCTGGATTCCTCCATTGAAAGGGATAACTTCTCCTTCCCATGCAACCCACTACATCTTTTAGAATCCTGAGGTCCAATGCTCCCTGACTCAACTATGCTGCCAATCATTTGGACCAATACAACAACTTTTACTATGAATCCTTGCAACTTATCCCACATTCCTACTGGTAAATGACCAGGTATCTGGCCCTTCTGATCAACCTCTAAATTCCTGAATCCCTAGAAGGACCAATTGGAGAGTCTGCAGGCCCAGGCTGGAGCTCTTTCCATTATATAGGGTGAAGAAGAAAATATCACATGGGGCTAGAAGATCAAGGAACATGATTCAGAACTTACAGTCATGATAATAGTATTATAACCAATAATAGCAATAATAATAATAATAAAACTGATGTCAAGTATTACAAAATTCAAGTGTAGCAAGAGTATGTTGTAGGTATAACACCTCACTCTTACTGTTGTGCCTCTCTTCTTCTCTCTCCCTTTCTCTCTCTATCCCTTTCTCTATCTCTCTATCTCCCTCTGTCTCTCTTTCCCTCTCTCTGTCTCTGTCTCTGTCTCTCTCTGTCTCTCTGTCTCTCTCTGTCTCTCTGTCTCTCTGTCTCTCTGTCTCTCTCTCTGTCTCTCTCTCTCTCTCTCTCTCTCTGTCTCTCTCTCTCTCTCTCTCTCTGTCTTTGTCTCCCCACCCCGCTTCTCCCTCTGGTTTAGGAGAGATCCTCATAGTAGCTATTGATAGAGACACTTAGCATCAGGTCACCTTGGGATCCAGACAGTTTTCCCTCTGAGGATCTCACAGTATCCATCCCAAACCCCAGACCCAAGGATAGATGACTTCCTTTTCTGTCTTTCTCCTTTAGGAAACAAGTGCTTGATGGATATTTGTTGGCTTTATTTGTTGATTCCACAGGATTCTAATGGTTCTTCCTCCTGCCTCTTACTTTTTTACAAATGTAGGTTCAAGTCCATCTTCTTCATCTTCTAAAATTTGGTTCTACGTCCTTTTCTACCTTGTGATGGGAATTCTGTTTGCAGTGGACACTGGTCTGTACTTCATACTTCAGAGAGAGGTCAATGGCCCAAAGAGGAACACAAGGTGGCCTCTAACCAAATGGCATTAGGAATCTGAAGATGACTGATTCATCAGCCTGTGGAATGAATGCCTGAAGTCTTGACATTGCAGTGACCCATTCATCTCTGTCTACTTCCTCATCTCCTGGTCCTCATCCTTCTTAGCTCATTCCTGAGGACAACAGTGGGGGACTCCTGTAAAACTTGGGATGAGGACTCTTCCTTACTCCTGAACTCCAGTATCTCTTTGTCTTCAGAGGATAGAGGTGTCTGTGAGCTCCAGGCAAAGTAGTCAGCCCCAACTAGTACCCTTCTTATAGCTGAGTTCCTAGGACCTTAGGGCTGCACTGTTACTGACCCTTCCCTAGGCACAGAAGGACTCTGTAGGTATATGAAATGATTTTAGTATTTTAATAAATAAACGAATTTCTAGGACAATAGAATCAAATCAATCCATAATTTTAACCAGAGGCCATCACTGTGCCCCCCAAGTTTTAATCTTATAATTAAAACCTCACAAATTAGCAACCCAAAAGGGCTATCTAGAGTCAGCTTACCTCAAGCCATGTGATCATGGTTTTTATGACTATTCTCTCCTCAACCTACAGGGCCATTAGTGGACCCCACCCTCCTTTTTCTTTCCATTCCTGTTCCCATCTAAAGAACACATCTCCGTTCCAGATTGAGCCCATTTAGAGCAGTCATTCCCCATCTAGTCTGGAGACCACTGGAAAAAATCTCCAATGGGGAGCCTGTCTCTTGATCAGAGTGGGGAGGAAGCTGCTTGCAAGTGGAAAAATCTTGGGCAAGCCCCCAGCTGTGTGTGATGAAAAATCTCATCCAAAATTTAATAAAGAACATGGAGATCTCTTTGGATAGAAACAGGAATTTATTCTATTCCCTGGGTGAAGAGGGCAATCTTCCCCATGACCAATCATGAGGAAGAGATATTTTACAAAGGGCAGAACAAGAACTTATACCCTAATGGGGTCCTTTCTCCCATTGGTTGGGGGGTGGGGACGGCTCAAGTCTCAGCCCAAAATCTTCCCCAATGGTAAGCAACAGAGGATCCTGCCAAGAAGGTTGATTGGCAGCAAGGGAAAGGGAGGAGGGGGTGCACAGAGGCGGGAAGTGCCTACTATGCATCAAGCACCACCCTAAATGTTAGAAAAATGTCTCACTTGATTCTCCCAACAATCCTGGAGAGTTAGGAGTTATACCCCTTCTGCAAATGAAGAAACTGAGATCGATAAACTTTCATTGATTTCGGCCCTGCCATGCCTAGTGCTACTGAAAATCTGAATCTACAGTGTGAGCCTCACCAAAGAAACAAAAGACAGAACAATAGATTGGAACTGCAAATTGCAGAAGTGAAGGACAATGCAGAAGAAGAGATGCAAAAACAGCAAAATTAGAAGAAAATCTGTTCACGTGGCAAGGAAAACATAGCCATCTCGAAGACAGGATGCATAGAGACGACCTAAGGGTCATAGGTCTCCCAGAAGAACACGAGTGGTCAAGAAACCTTAATAACCACAATGCAGGAAAAAATAGACGAGAACTGCCCAGGATTTCTGAATATAGAAAATTAAATACTAATCAAAAGAAATTACAGATTTCCTCTGGAAATAATCAAGGCCGCTTACTCTAAAACACAAGGTGGTTAAAAGGAATAACTCAGCTGAGAAACAAATTTTGCAAGTGATCCAGAGAAAGACCTTCAAATACAAAGGAAAGGAAATTGAAGACAATTCTGGACCCAACCAGAAAATATAGGAAGGAATGGAATAAGGTATTCTAAAGAGCAGTGAAGCTCAAGGTGCAGGCTAAGGGTCACCTACTCTACAAATCTGAACTTGCCCATAAATGAAAATGAATAAAGAAAGTTGTTTGATTTTTAAAAAGAGGCATATGAAACATCCTTAGAAAGAAAAGAAGAATGAAAAGCTTATTTGCTTCTTGAACCGCCCAAACAACAGAAATACGGGAGGATTGAACAAATACAGAAGCCAAGGACAGCAATGGAAACAGAATGACAGCAGAGATATCACTAAAAGATTTCTTTCTAAAGGTACATAATGAGACAGGGATAATGGAGGTAAGAGCAAAGAGGCAGGTCTGGGGCATTACGGACAGGACCTGATGATATCCTGTCTTCTGATGAGTCAATGTTTTTTGTGGGATGATAGAACAACATTTGAGGGCTCATGAAAGTGGGGGAGGGGAGCAGGAGAAGAGAAAGAAATGTTTGAGTTTCCTAGTAAAATCAAGGGCTAGCAATGAGGGATATTCGCACCATCCATTGTTCCTCATTTTGACCTCTGATGCCTGACAAAATACATTTAATCATTCTTTCACATGACAGCCTTTCAAATATTTCAAGACAACTCTCATAACCCTTCCCCTTTTCTACCATTCCTGTATTTCCAGTGTTTATTAGGAAAGCTTCTAGGGTATCCTCATTGCTTATGATACTTGATTTTGGTTTTAGGTAGATTCTTTTTTTTATAATATTACAAAAGGTCTTTTTGTAGGGTTTTTAGCAGAAAAGTGTGTTCTACTTTGTCAAAGCATTTTTTTTTGCATCTATTAAAATGATCCTGTGGTTTTTTTTTTTTATGTTTTGGTTTTCAATGTGATCAATTGTTGATCACAAATATTGATTGTTTTTTAATGTTGAACCATCCTTTGATATTTGGTATTAATGTCATTTGTTCAGAGTGAATAATATCTTGGACAAATCACTGTAGTATGTTTCATAAAATTTTGTTTAAAATTTTTGAGTCTATGTTCATTAATTATATTGGCATATAATTTTCCTTATGTGTTTTATCATTCCCTCATTTCTGTATCAGCACTATATTTGTCTTCTAAAGAATTCTGGCAGGGTGTTTTCTTTCTCAATTTTTAAGAATAATTTGTGGAATATGGGCACTGGTTGATCTTTAAAGGTTTGATAAAATTTCCTGTGCATCCATCAGAATAAGGAGATTTTTTTTTTTCCTTTGGTGGTTCCTTTACAGCTAGGTTCATTTCTTTTTTCTGAGATTGTGTTACTTCAGATCTCTATTTGGGCTTCTGGTAGTTATGTTCTTAGTTTTGTTAACATAGAACTGCATAATATTCTTATATTTTTCTTATTTATTTCTTCTGATTTTGTTGTGATCTCACCTTATTCACTTATTTTATTGATTTGATTTTCTGCTCTTTTCTTTTTAAATCAGATTAGTTCTGAGGAGGATGGACTCCGGTGAGCCTTTGACTGGGGTGGAGACCTCAGGCTCTGTCACCAGGAAACCATTGTGCATGTGACCTCCTCAGTCAGCCCTGCTTGGGATGGATTGTTTTGTATTCCTTTCTTTGGTACATTGTCTTGCAATATTTTGTAAGATTCATATTATAGTTTGCTGGCAGCCAGAACAGGTGAGATACAGCAACTTATGGCATCTAATCCAACAATGAATTCCCCTGAGAGATGACACTGTGCCCTGTAAGCAAAAAAGAGTCACTCATCCAATGGCCATGGTACATTCAGAAATGAACTTGGTGGGGGAAAGTTTTGTCACAATTGCTGTAATTTGAATCCACCCTTACCAGGGGCTGAGATGGAAGAGATGGGGAGTATATCCGAGGAGGGAAGTGCTTTGTATTTCTGCTCTTCCAATATCATCATAGCAAATATCTTTTTGTAAAAGCTAATTGGTGTTAATTGGCTATATTGATGGTGGGGGCACACATCACTGGGTCAGGTAATGATATCAGGGAGGCACTGACTGTAGAGAACACACGAGAGGAGGGGCTTGAGCTTACAGCTTCAGAGAAAAACCCATTGCCTCTCAGATATACCCCCAGAGCCCTGAGGAGGAGATGCCTCTCAGCCCTTCCCTAGGAGCCCTTCTTGCCAAGAGTGCTTAATGTGAACTACAGGATGTATGAAGTCCTGAGAGTCACTATATAGCCAATGGAGAGGTGGAGGTAGTCTGCCCCCTAGTGGCTGAAAGTGGTTGTGGCTGAAACTTCTCCCGCTCTAGGACCCTAAGTGAGTTCTCAGGGCTTGGGGAGAGCGCAGAGGCAGAAGGGATTGACTCCGGGAGCTTCCTGGCCCTGAAACCCTTCTTCCCCTGGCAGAACCATTACACTCTAGTGCCTGTTGGCTTTGTGCTCAGCACTGTGCTAGGTAGGCACTGTAAGGAAAGTACAAATTAACTGAGAAGCTTGGGTCATCAATTTAGAGCTGCAAGAGACCCTGTAGAACACAGCAGACATGCAATGCTCTCATTTTCATGTGAAGAAACTGAGAGCTAGAAAGTGAATTGATTTGACCGAGATCATGTAGCTAGCTGTTAAGCAACATAGTTAGTGTTCAAACCCAGGCCCTCTGATTACAAATTCTGTTCTCTTTCCACTACAGTCCTGAGTGTAAGATGACTGACATCATAGGGCATTATTGAAAAAGATAAGGGTAGGATTGTATGCTGTCATGGGAAGGAGAGTAGGGAGGGAAGGTAAATTTGAAACTCAAGGAATTATGAAATTGAATCTTGTAAACTAAAAGTAAACAAACAAATTAATAAAGACAAAAAAAAAGGAAAATTTAAAAAAAAAGAAAAGGGTAAAAATCCCTCTTTATGGGCTCCCTGAAGGCTATCCCAGTTTGAAGTCATGCCCTGGGCTAGAATCAGCAGTTCATAAGCACCCAAGCACCCAGCAATGTTCCTTTTACCAGACTAGCCAGAGATCATATTATTTCAAAGCAAAAGACATTTAATCAAACAGTCAAGCAAAACAAATGACTGACAAGGAAACTCTACCCATATGCACACAGAAATTTCACATGGATCATATATGATGGTTATAAAGGGGACACACAGAGAAAATACATATTGGCAAAGGCACAGGCATGGGAACCCTCATGGCCAAGGGATATCCAGAACTAGATAAACATGCTTTGAGATGCTTCCAGGATGGTGTCCCTGCCAGAGCCTTCTCTGCGTCAAACGTTGCTGCTGCCTAAGAGCTGCTGGCATAATCTGGCTGGTCCAGGGAATGTTAACAAGCTCTGGCTGGATGGACTTTACTGCAGGGCAGTTCTGTCCACCGCTCAGCCATGGATTTACAGGACCTTTTCATCTGGGCTGCTCTCTCTTTCCTCCTGCCACCTGCTGGTCTCCTAGATTTGTCCCAGAGGCTACCTCGATGTGTGTGTGTGTGTGTGTGTGTGTGTGTGTGTATGCACGTGATTCAAACCACAAAGCCACAATCAGTTGGTCAGCCAACAGAAGGCCTGAGGCATAGAATAAATTTGTCTTTTGAGGGCTTTGGATTCTAACTGAGCTGCCACTTCCAATGAGAAAAGCTCCCTTCAACTCCCACTATGCCAGTTGTGTTCCATCAAAGCCCTACCTCTCCCTCCACCACCCCACTCCAGGTTCAGTCTGTTTGAAAAAGGTTGCATGATGCCAAATGCTTTTGTCCTAGTTCCCTGACAGCTCTACCTACTAGCAGTACAAATTCTACATACAAAAAAGTTATAGAAAAGCATCAGAGCACTAAAGTGGGCATAGTCTAGGAAGGTGTTTTACAAATTTTAACATTTGTTTTTAAAAACTTTGAGATCCAAATTCTCTCCCTTCCTCTTTCCTCTATCCCCACCCCCACACTAAGAAGGCAAGTAATTCCATATAGATTATACATATGTGGTCACACAAAACATATTCATAACACTCATATTGTGAAAGAAAACATAGGAAAAACTCAATAAATATAGAGAAAGTTTAAAAAAAGTATTCTTCAGTCTGTATTCAGACACCATCAGTTCTATCTCTGGGGATGGATAGCATTTTTCATCATGAGTCCTTCAGAGTTGTCTTGGATTGTTGTATTGTGAGAATAGCGAAGTCATTCACAGCTGATCATCTTACAATACTGCTGTTACTTTGTATCTAATACATTTCACTTTGCATCAACCCGCATTAAGTCTTCCTAGGTTTTTCTGAGAGCATCCTGCTCATCATTTCTTATAGTAAAATAGCATTACATCATAATTACATACCACAACTTGTTCAGCCATTCCCAATTGATGGGCATCCCCTCAATTTCTAATTCTTTACCCTCAGAAAAAAGTTGCTGTAAATATTTTTGCACACATAGATCCTCTTCCTTTTTTTAAAATCTCTTTCGGGATAAAGATTATTTATTTCAAAGTATCTCAAATGATTTTCATCTGCCTCAACTGGAAATAGCAAATACATCCAGTGACTAGTGAATGGCTAAATGAATTGAGGTCTATGAATGTAATGGAATTCCATTGTGCCATGAGAAATGACAAAATACAAAGACTACAAAGAAATTTGGAAAGGCTTACATAAATTCATGCAAAGTGAACAAAGCATCAGGAAATTATACAAATTGTATGTATGTTTCTTTAAAAGGAACCAATTTTTTTTTTTTTTTTGCTTTTTGGAGGGCAATTGGGGTTAAGTAACTTGCCCAAGGTCACACAGCTAGGTTTTTGTTTGTGTGCGTTAAGTGTCTGAGGCCGGATCTGAACTCAGGTCCTTCTGACTCCAGGGCCAGCACTCTACTCACTGCGCCACCTAGCCACCCCAGGAACCAATTTTTTAATTTAAAATTTTTTTTATCTTTATTAACTTGTTTACTTTTAGTTTCCAAGATTCAGTTCCACAATCCCTTGAGCTTCAAATTTTTCCCCCTCTCTCTCCTCTCTGCGCCCCCCCCCCCCACATGGTGGCATGCAATCAAGTATAGGATCTGCAAATACTTTCACATTAGTCATTAGTCAGGTTATAAAGAAGGATTGTAATGGATGGAATGAACAATGGAAAAGAGGAAACAAAACCCAAGGAAAAAAAGAAAGAGAGCAGGTAGTTTGCTTCATTCTGCATTCAAACTTTGTTCTTTATAGTTCTTTCTCTGAATGTAGACATCTCTCTTCATTGTGAGTCTTTTGGTGTTGTCTTATAACCCTGCATTGCTGAGAAGAGTCCAGTCCATCAAAGTTGATCATCACACATATATTGTGTCTGTAATTGTGTACAGATTTCTCCTGGTTCTGCTCTTCTCAATCACCATCAGTTTGTATAAGCCTCTCCAGGTAAATATGAAATCCATCTGCTCCTCATTTCTTATAGCACAATAGTATTCCATTACATTCATATACCACAACTTATCCAGCCATTTCCCAATTGATGGGCACCCCTTTAATTTCCAGTTCTCTGCCACCACAAAAAGAGCTGCTATAAATATTTTTGTACATATGTCTCTTCCTCCCACTTCTATGATATCTTTGGGATGTATCCCAAAGAAATACCCTAGAAGTGGTATTGCTGGGTCAAAGGGTATGAAATTATTTATAGCCCTTTGGACATAGTTCCAGATTGCTCTCCAGAATGGTTGAATCAGTTCACAACTCCACCAACAATGCCTTAGTGTTCCAATTTTTCCATATCCTCTCCAACATTTGTCATTCTCCTGTTTTGTCATCTTAGCCAATCTGACTGGTGAGATGCAGTACCTCAGCTTTGTTTTGATCTACATTTCTCTAATCAATAGAGATTTAGAGCATTTTTTCATATGCTTATAGATATCTTTAATTTCATCCTCTGAGAACTGCCTGTTCATATCCTTTGACCATTTATCAATTGGGATATGACTTGTATTCTTATAGATTTGACTCAATTCTCTGTATATTTTAGAAATGAGGCCTTTATCAGAGATACTGGTTATAAACATTCTTTCCCAATTTTCCCTTTCCCTCTTAATCTTGGTTACATTGGCTTTGTTTGTACAGAAACTTTTCAGTTTAATGTAATCAAAATTATCCATTTTGCATTTTATAATGCTCCCTAATTCTTATTTGGTCATAAAGTCTTCCCTTCTCCATAAATCTAACAGGTAAACTATTCCTTGCCTTCCCAGATTGCTTACAGTATCAGCCATTATACCTAGATCATGCACCCATTTAAACTTGATTTTGGTATATGGTGTTAGATAATGGTCTATGCCCAGTTTCTTCCATACTATATTCCAGTTTTTCCAGCAGTTTTTGTCAAACAATGAGTTTTTATCCCCAAAACTGGGTCTTTGGGTTTATCAAACAGTAGATTACTATAGTCATTGATAGCTGTGTCTCATGTACCCAATCTATTCGAATGATCCACTACTCTATTCCTCAGCCAATACCAAGTAGTTTTGATGACTGCTGCTTTATAATACAGATTAAAATTTGGTATGGCTAGTCCACCTTCCCTAGCATTTCTTTTCATTAATTCCTTTGTTATTCTGGACCTTTTGTTCTTCCAAATGAATTTCATTTCTATTTTTTCTAGCTCTATAAAGTAATTTTTTGGTAGATTGATTGGTATGGCACTAAATATGTGATTTAATTTAGGTAAAATTGTCATTTTTATTATATTGGCTTGACCCAGCCATGAGCAATTGATGCTTTTCCAATTAGTTAAATCTGACTTTATTTGTGTGAAACATGTTTTGTAGTTGTGAGGAAACAATTTTTTAAATGAAGAGATAAAAAATAAATCAGAAGGATTCAGAATGAAACAAGTCAATAAAATTATTTGGTCAAAACAAATTTCTTTTACAAATTGTGAATAGTTTGGAATTTGTGGCCTCTCGATGTATTTATTTATAATTTCTATACCTTTACAATATATTTAACATTTACTTTTTATTTGAATGTTTGTGGTTGTTGATGGGTTTTGTAAGTCTGGACATATGATTTCATGAGTGTGGGAGAGCCCCTGAAGTTCACAGCTGTATGCAATCTATAATATGAGAACATTCTCTGGGGCAGGGATGGGGAACCTGCAGCCCTGAGGCCACATGTGGCAGAACAAGTTTATTCTGTAAAGTTTTGATTCACTCAAAGAGCCACACTTGAGGACCTAGAGGGGCACATGTGGCCTCTGGGCTGCAGGTTCTCCAATCCTGGTCTGGGGCAATGAACGATTAAGTGGTTTGTCAACCATCAGTTGGTATGTATCATAAGAGGTTCTTAAACATAAGTCTTCTTTCCTACTTTTTCCCCCTAGTGACAAATAAAACAAGCCTAATTCCTCTTCTAAATATGTCTATCTCTCTCCTTTCTTCTGGAAGTCACAGTGCTGGCCTGTCAGCAGAAAGCAAATTGTGACTCTTGGGCCAGTCCAACAGGGTTTTTCTTAAAGTGTGGATTCTGAGCCAAGAAAGGAATACACACTTGCCATACAGTTGACCAAAATAGTTTATTGGCAAAGTTACTAGATGGAAATACATGCACTTCACCCAAGCTTTGGCCTCCGGGTCGTCGAATACACTAGGGTCCCTGGGAGCACAGCAATTGCTTTAAGTAGGTGGCTGGAGTGATGGGGTCAATAGCTTTAACAGGGCTAATAGTTTTTAGACAGTACTGCAACTCAGTGGCCACTTAGGGGAATTCTTCTCTGCCTTTAATTGGTAGTTCAGAAACCCATGTCTGGTGAGCTACCTTTCAGTCTACCTGTTTTTTTATAGGTTCTAAAAACATGAGTTAGAAAAAGTGATAGTTCTGAGCTCATCAGCCTTTCCCCCTTTACAGATCTAATCCTAGGCAAGTGTTCAGGAGAGTTTTAATAAAGGACCAAGCATTACAGAATTCTCCAAGAGTCTCTCAGATAAGGACAAGCTCTTCAAGAGCTAATCAGGGCATAAAGTACACTCAGGTTAGGGGACACATTCTAATCCAGCACCACGTGCTTTGGTGTGGAGGTCTTATCTGGAGCAGATATGAAACAAAGAACAAGAAAGGTGCACGTCTGAGAAATGGTAAGGCAAGGGGTAAGGCCCATGAGTTGGGGAATGTGCTGAATCTGGAAACTGGGACAGTCTGTTGAAAATGTGTGACAAAGGACAGCAACGACCTGTCCCCTGGACTTATACATTTATAAGGACAGGACTTTTCTCTGTTTTTCTCTACATGAACTCTGAGTGAGGCCCAATGCCTAGTGTAGGCAAGTTCACTGTCATCCCTTGAATCCTATGAGTTTTTTCTCAAAAGCTCAGCAGTTTGGGGCTGTTGTTCCCCACCAGGAGCTCCAAGAAATCCAGCCTCATTTCTGCAATTCTGCTAAACTCCAAGGTCTTTCAAAACTGATCCCCTGCCCTAAACCTTGGGTTCTTATTAGATGGGGAATGAACATGACAAAATGTGTCCTGTACCTATATAAGACTGACTAAAAGCTTCCTGGCACCCCTGACTTCCTTCCATCCCAGAGAAAGTCTTCCCTTTTACAAGAAGCTTTTCCTAATACCCTTTAATCCTAGTGCCCTCCTTCTGTTGATTATTTCCAATTAATCTTGAATATAGCTTGTTTCTACCCACTTGTGGGCATGTTGTCTCCACCATTAGACTGAATTGCTTGAATGCAAGGGGTTTTTTTTCCCTTTCTCTGTATCCTCAGCACTTAGCACAGTTCCTGGCCCATAGTAGGCACTTTACAAATGCCTATTGGCTTATGGAAATAAAAAGCATTTATTAAGCAATTGCTATATAAGCTTCAGTTGTGCAAAGTCAAAACTCTCTGATGTCTCCATCCAGAAGTGTGAAGAAGATGTTGGACCAAGAGTTCCCAAATCGCCACATGTGGAAACAAGAGACAATTCTTCCCAGGATTCTAGATGGATAAACTGAGGACCTGGGGTGGGCTAGGAAACTTCCTATAAAGTATGTCAGAGGACAGTGCCTGACCTCTAACATTTGCCCCTTTCTTCATTGTGATCATTAGGAAAAGAACTAAACCAAACCAAATATTTTGTGGAGCCTGAGCTCTTCTTTCTTCTGAAGGGCTGTCTCTTCTCTAGAGTAAGCCACTCCTACTCCTCCTCTCCTCCTGCCTCCCTTATCCCCCTTCTCTTCCCTTTCTCTTTATACCTCCTCCCCTCTCCCCCTCTCCTCCTTTCACTCCCCCACTCCTCATCTTCTCTCTGCCCCTTCTCCTCCTCTTGCTCCTCCTCTGTCTGTCTCTCTTTTCTGGAATTCTCTATGACAATTATCTTTTAACCTAGGGATATCCATGCTTCATACAATCTCCTTATAGCTCCCTACTTGTGACTACAAAACTAGAAAACTAACCAGAGCAAGAACCTAGCCCAGCTTCTCTTCATGTAAAGCCCAGGGTGCTGGCCTATTTCACTGGTGTCCAGGTTAGGGGGCTGCTGTCCTTGTGTGTGTGAATGTGTGTGTATGTATGTATGTATGTATGTATATATATATATATATATATACACACATAGGTACACATACACACACGTATATATGTGTGTGCATCTGTAACTTTATATGTATATATGTATGTATATATTATATACATACATGACCATATATATGTATACACACACACAATGGCTGTGGTAGTCTTAGAGGTGTTGTCTCCCATTACCCAGAGCTGATGGGGGTGATGAGGGAAGAGGGATGGGAGAGCCTTAGAGGAAGAGATGGGCTCCAGGCAGCTTCCCACAATCATCAGAAGGAATGACCAGAGAGGAGAAGCTCTATATGCCAAGACAAAAAGATTGACCTCTCTGTAGGACCATTATTGAATCCCTTTCCTTCTCTTCCCATAGCCTGGAGACTGTTCATCCTTCCCCTGCTGTCCCTGCCTTTATTTCTGTGTGGCCCCTTTTGCCTCCAGCTCTCCCTTGTGCAACTTCAAATGTGCCAAGTAACAACATCCTACTTTGAGCATCACTGCTTGCTTGACCTTGGTCCTTTGTGCCAGATTCCTAAGTCCCCAGAGCAGCTCCAGTGGACTGGGACAATTTTCATTCAGGGTCAGAGGAGAAAAATCATCTTTCTCCCCTTGAGAAAAGTCACTGCTGAGATTACTCTCTTCCAAGAGGGTCTTTCCCTGTTCAGGGCCCAAGGATGCTGCTATCCCCTTAGAGACCAGGCTCAGAGCTAGCCCAAGACCACTGAGGAAATGTCAGTGCCTTCACTGGCTTCTCTTGTTGTGCCTCCTACCATGTCTTTGCAGTATATCCTAACAGGTTCTTGAGGCTCTCCAGTAATCCCAGGCTACTTAAGGTAGCAGGCCCCCCATAGATCTGCATTCTCTAGGCAGATGTTTCTAGGCAGAGGGAACCTCCCTTATGTCCCTGAAATTTCACCACATAGACAATTCATCCATACTTCTTTACTTCTCACCCTCATGTGTCTTCCCCTAAGGGACATTATAGAGTAAGAGGAAGTGGTCTGACCAGAAAACACTCCCTAGTGGGGACTGATGTAGCAATAACAAGGTGTTACTCAGATAGTCAGTAGGGTGACAAGAGGAACAGAAATCAAACAGGCCTCACATTAGGACAGCGATACTCCAAGTGTGATCTAGGGACTTCATCATTAAAAAAATTTTTTTTCAATGAAAATAATATAATTAATGTCAAAAAAAGTCAACAGGAAAGATGGTATTGTGAAATTGGGATGGGAATGGTGAATATGATGAAATCTTGCAAAAAGATCAAGGAGGATGAGAGTTGAGATAAGGTGATTGGTCATTGGTGACCATGGAGCAAATCATTCCAAGTGAGAGGGAAGAGTGAAAAATGTCTTACAAGAGAGTTAGTTGAGAGATGAGGAATTAAGTGTAGATAGCTCTTTCAGGAAGTCTGGTGGTTAAGGGAAGGAACAAGACATTGAGGTATCTTGGGGGGGGTTGAAAAATTAAGGGGAGGCTTTTTAGGGTATAGGAGAGCTAAGCATGTTATAACTAGATGGGAAGGATAAGGTTGATGATGCAAGAAAGTCAGTGAAGATGATAAAAGCTAATGACAGATGAACAATGCAAGAGAGAACATTAATGGACAAGGACTGAGAAGAGGTGGAAGAATGTCATATCAACAGCATAATCAGGCAGTAAAGAGGAGAAAGGTTTCTTCCTTGAGGATGGAAGTAAAGCAGGAGGGGGTGGGTGAAGACAGACATTTTAAGGTGAAGAGAAGGTAAGGTGAGGAACCTCATGGTAAATCATCTCAATCTTACCAGTAAAGTAAGATCTACAGTCATCTGCTAAGAGTGAAAGAGGTGAAGGGTGGGATTGGTAATTGAGGAGAATGGGAAAGATTTGGAATAGCCACTATGGGAAAAGTTGTTTATGTGGATCCATATAATGGGCATGTCAATCAGGCTGATAGGAATAAGAATGGTCAAGGAGATAAGGATCATAGAATCATGGCATTTCAGAGCTAAAAGGGACCTAGGAAGGTGTCCAAGTCAACCCATAACTGAAAAGGAAACTCTTTAAAAACATTAAGAAAAGGGGTAATCCAGCCTCTCCTTAAAGATTTCCAGTGATGGGGGAGTCCCTCCCTCCTAAGGGGCAACCCATATTACTTTGGGATAGTACTAATTGATACTAATCCCCCCACCTGCATATAGGTCCCAAATTTACTACTTTGCAAAGTCTACCCACTGTTCCAAATTCTGCCTTATGGGATCAAAAACAAAAAAACTAAATGTATTTCCTTTCTATCTGATGACCTTTCAAATACTTGAAATCAGTTATTAAGCTTCCCCAAATCTTCTTTTTTATAGGCTTAAAAATGCAATTCCTTCAAATGATCCTTTTGGGTATGATTTTTTCGTTTCCTCACTTTGCTGATTGTTCTCCTCTGCACATGTCCCAGATTGTCAATATCCTCCCTAAAATATGGTGCACAGAATCAAACACAATACTCAAGATGTGATCTGACTAGAGCAGACTTTAGAATTCCTTCTTCATTTTAGATATTATCCCTCAGATCCAATTAACTTTCTCTTCTCCTTTCCCCCATTCTAGGGTGTGCTTGCAGATGTTTAACAATCAGATCTCTGAAAAAATTACGCATTTCATACTTTTCACTTTAATCTGCATTAATAAAATTTCCTTTATAGCTTTTTTTTTTCTTTTTGGAGGGCAATTGGGGTTAAGTAACTTGCCTAAGGTCACACAGCTAGATTTGTGTGTGTGTGTGTGTGTGTGTGTGTGTGTGTGTGTGTGTGTGAACACGTTGTATCTGAGGCCAGATCCGAACTCAAGTTCTTCTGACTCCAGGGCCGGTGCTCTACTCACTGTGCCACCTAGCCACCCCCTTTATAGCTTTCTTAAGTCTGGACAATCAAGAAAACAATAAATCAGGGGCAGCTAGGTGGCGCAGTGAGTAGAGCGCCGGCCCTGGAGTCAGAAGGACCTGAGTTTGGATCCGGCCTCAGATACTTAACACACACAAACAAAAACCTAGCTGTGTGACCTTGGGCAAGTTACTTAACCCCAATTGCCCTCCAAAAAGCAAAAAAGAAAGAAAGAAAGAAAGAAAGAAAGAAAGAAAGAAAGAAAGAAAGAAAGAAAGAAAGAAAGAAAGAAAGAAAGAAAGAAAGAAAGAAAGAAAGAAAGAAAGGAAAAGAAAAGAATAAATCAAGCTTTTATTTGTAGCATTTGTCAGTTTCTCAAGGGTTGATCCTCACTCTGAAAGCTTAACAATCAGCTCTCCTGAGATGGTATCAGTTGACTCTGATGCAATTTGAGATGTTCTGGGACCCCCTCAAAGACTGAAGTAATGGGGGCGGCTAGGTGGCAGAGTGAGTAAGAGCGCCGGCCTCGGAGTTGGGATGACCCGAGATCAAAGCCGGCCTCAGAAAATGAGCACCCACACATAAATAATGACTAGCCGTGTAACCTTGAGCAAGTTACTTAACCCCAATTGCTTTAAAAAAAAAAAAAGACTGAAGTAATGGACAGGGTCATCTGGAATGAATTCACAAAATCAAGCATTCTTTAAGTCAAGGTGGCAAAGGTTTTTTGTAATACCAATATGGTGGGCAGAGCTCCTTAAGGAACTTGCATTCCCTGAGGAACCTGCGACTTAACAGGAATGATGCTAAAGCATATATGGGAAAAGTAGTGGATTATCTGGCAGATATGCTAATTAGATAACAATTTACAACTTTGGTCACAGGCCTCATTCACTACTGAAAACCAGGTGAGGGGGTTTCCCAAGGGCGTGTTTTTTGTTCTGTAGCAAGAAAGCTTTGAGAGTTGATGTCTGTACCTTGACTTCTGGATTGAACATGATAACTTTGGGAATCAATACATAATAATTCTTTGGTTACAAGATAGTCCTGTTTTTACAAGAGAATTTCATCAGAGGTCAGCTTGTTCTTGTGCTGGGTAAAGATAGTTTGTTTTACTGAGGCCCACTCACAAGTTATTGCTAGACAGTGTCCCTGGGATGGGGAGAAAACTGTCAGGGATAGTATTTTGAAGTTAAAGAGAAATGTGATCTTGGCATTGGGGTCCAAGCACAAGTCCTCAAATACCCCCACCAGCTCGAGGACACCCCTGCCTTATCATGGGGCTCACATAGAAATTGAAGTCCAGTAAACCACAGGCCCTTTTTATATGAATGGCTATCTAGACACATCTTACATCTGTTGTGGTTATGTCATTGATATGATCAGTTGATATGATAGATGTATAGTTGATATTTCAGATACAATCTATGTTTATTTATTTATATTAATCCTTATTAAAGGTACACAAGGCTCAGCTGTCTCAAATCCCAAAGTGGGCTACAGTTTTCAGACTTCTTGACAGCTCCTTCTCCCAAACTTTCAAAACTCACAAGTCTCTAATATTCCTGCACCAAAGACCAAGATACTGACAGCAGAGACAGATGCAAAAGCAGGGCCATGGGTTCATGGCCCACATGGTGGATGCCTGGGTAGAAAGAGAAAGGCCCAAAGCCTTTTCCTTCCTCTCTTCCCCATTCAGAGGCTTACAGTATTTTACTTTCCTTACTCAAACACAAGCAAGGAGAGGTCATTTTGTGCAGTTAGTGTTTTTTGTATGTACCCATAGCTCCAACTTAGGAATTAATTAAACTCATTAGCCTCCTTAGGAAGTAAACCCAAAAAAACATGCAGCAGATACTTTAAGGAGCTCTGCAGTGGAGAATCAGGCTCCTCTACTCCACATTATCAAGTATGGCCAGAAGCAGCCTCCACTCCAGCCTCCCCATGGAGGACTGAATCAGACAGAACAGGCTATTCATGCTCAGGACCAGCTCTCCATTACCTGCAGAATCATAGAATATTGGTGTTAGAAGGAATTTCAATGGAAAGCTAGCCAGACTCAAAGCTAAGAAATAATCTCTACCATCTGACAAATATTCATCCAGCTTGGCTTGAAGCCCGCTCCAGAGGATGAACTCATCCCATTCAAGGCATCTCATGTCACTTTTAAACAGTTCTAGTTGTTAGGAAATGGTTCCTCACTTCAGGCTTTAATCTGCCTTTGTGATTTCTAACTATCATCAGTCAATCAATAATCATTTAAGTACCTACTATGTGCCAAGTGCTGTGCTAAGTACTTGGGCTACAAAGAGGCAAAACACAGATTGCCTTCTAGTATCTTCCAGTCTAATGGGGGTGGAGACAATGAGCAAACAAATACATACAAGCAAGCTATACACAGGACAAATAGGAAAGAATTAAGAGAGGGAGGGGAGTAGAATCAAGAGTGTTAAAGGCTTCTTCTAGGAGGTGGGGACTTAAAGGAATCCAGAGAAACCGGGATGCGGGGATGAAGAGGGAGAGCATCCCAGACATCTGTGACAGCCAGAAAAAAAAAATGCCTAGTGCTGAAAGGTAGTGTCATGTCTGTAGAATAGCAAGGAGGTTAGAGTCAGTGTTAAAAAAAAGAGTACATATCAAGGAACAAGGTTGGAGAAGACTGGAAAAGTAGAAGGGGCTAAGTCATGAAGGGCTTCGAATTGCAAACAGAAGATTTTTGTGGTTGTGTCCAACTCTGTGACACTTTGGGAGTGGTTTACCATTCCCTTCTGCAGCTCATTTTTTACAGATAAAGAAACTAAGGCTTAAGGGTTAACTGAGGGTTAAGTCACTTGCCCAGGGTAACACAGCCTAAGGCCAGATGAACTCTTATAGAGAGGTCTTCCAGATTGCAAGCCCAGTGCTTCATCTACTGCACCACCTAGCAGCCTCCTTTTGCATTTGATGCTGAAGGCAATAGGGAGGCTCTGGGAGTCTGAAGACATGTGCTTTAGGAAAATCTCTTTGGTGGCAGAATGGAGGATAGGTTGGATTGAGGAGAGACTTGAGGCAGGCAGACCCACCAGCAGGATATAGCAGGAGTGAGGAGATGAGGACCCACATCAGGGTGGTGACAGCATCAGAGGAGAGAAGGGGAAATAGTGGAGAGATGTTACAAAGGTGTTACACACCTAGAGAAGAATGCCCTCCAGTCTCTGATTAAGCCCATTTTTACTGGCAGTAAGCTAGGAGAAACCATCAGACAAGTCTGTCGGGCCTGTGCAACTTGTGCTCAGGTGAATCTCGAAGGGGCAGTCAAACCCCTCCCCTTTTAAAATCTGTCAGAGGAGGGGTACCTATCCAAGTGAAGACTGGCAGATAGATTTTACACATATGCCCCTATGTTTCAAATTTCTTTTGGTTTTTGTTGACACCTTTACTAATTGGGTGCTTCCCCTTGCAGAACTGAAAAGGCTCAGGAGGTATCAAAGTCCCTGTTAACAGAAATCATACCTCATTTTGGCTTGCCTGGCTCCTTACAGAGTGACAATGACCCAGTTTTTATTTCACAGATAACCCAGGCAGTGGAAAAGACACTTAAAATCAATTACCACCTCCACTCAGCCTGGAATCCAAAATCTTCTGGCAAAGTAGAAAAAATGAATCATACCCTTAAGGGGTCCTTACTAAGCTATGTATAGAAACCTGAGAAGATTGGGTTAAGAATCTCCTCATTGGGCTGCTCAGAGTCCAAATCATACCCCGGGAAATTATCAAGCTTAGTCCCTTTGAACTCGTGTGTGGGAGGCTCTTCCTAACCTCAGACATCCTGGTGGACCCAGAACAGCATTTAATTACCCAATTTGCAACTCAGTTTGGAGCTGTCAGGAATGCTCTGACTGAATATGCCAATAAGTATCTCTCAAATCCTCTAGGCAATGAAACAGAGTGTCCTGCTGCAGTACAACCTGGAGACTGGGTCTACTTAAAGTCATGGAAAACCCAATAGGGAGAACAGTTAGATATCAAATGGAAGGGACCCTACTGAGTCATACCACTCCAACAGCAGTAAAACTCGAAGGTCTCCCCAGCTGGACTCATAATTCTAGGATTAAACCAGTACCACCTCTTGCTTCCCCCCACCCCCCTCCACCCGGAGACTCCAGAATATACCTGTGAGCCATTGGAGGACCTCAAGCTACTGTTTAAAAAGGCCCCAGGCCCCCTCCAGCAAAAAGGATAAAAAGAGGTAAAATTATAACTGCTCTTTTCCTTTTGGTCTTGACATAGTCATCTTTAATTCCAACCAGGAAAATTGTCCTTTAAACCAGGGAAATTGTCTTTTCTCTAATTTTTTTTTTTTTTTTTTGGTGCCTGTTTGGTCTTTGTTTGCTTAACCTCCTTGCTAGGTTTGTCTCCTTCAGGGTTCATGCCATCAACCCCTGGATGACCACTAAGGCTATGCAAATCTCCAACTGAACCCACGTTCTCCAGCCCACTGGACCTGGAATCATCCACATTCCAGAGTCTGACCCCTTGAACGGGACCCAGAGAGGCAGAGACAGCTCTATGCTCCTTGCCAGCAGGAAGTACTTTCAGAAGCTGAGACCTTCACCCTTTACCCCAATGGGTCCCATTTGTTTGAGGGGGGAATAATGAGGTATGGGCTCTGGAAGCCCCCTTGAGCTCTCCTTGAATATTTGAGGTACAGGCTCTGGGAACCCCTCTTGAACTCTGATTAAATCGTATGAGGCATTTGCATGAGGCCATAAGCCTTACTTTGTGACTGGGCCCAAACCTCTGTTACTAGACTTCCCACCCTTGAACCTATCAAAATATCAATCCAAACTTGAACTGGCCTAGCCCACCATTGTCTGTAGTCTCCAGGTAGCCTCCTGCAACATCCCACCCTTAATCACTCATTGACCCTCCTCAACCTCCTCCTGAGACCACCCCTAAATTCCTCCCAACCTTCTGTATATAAGACCTCATCTTGTCTCCATGTGTGTGAGAGCACCATGGGATGATCTAGTGCAGGCTTACTCTGTGTCCAATACAAGCGGACTTTTAATCCACTTTATTTTTCTTTGGATGAGAAGACTTGAGTCAAATTCATTCGGCAGGACCCGGCGTGTTGGCATTTTGGGGTCTCCAGAGTAACCCTAACCCTCTTTATGGGTAACCTCTTCATTTTTATGGACCAAGGAGACTCCATGATAGCTTTCCTGGTGCTTGAAGAGGATTATCATGTCCCCATGAGCCTCTTCTGCTCCAAGAGAAACGTTTTCACTTCCTTCAAGTCATTCTCATTTGACAGAAACTTGAGACTCTGCATACAGCTCTTCTGGTTGTCTCCTCTGAGCACTCTCTAGCTTGTTCATGTCCTCCCTACAATACAATACTCTGGATGTGTTCTGAGCAGGGCAGAGTACAATGGGCTGCTACCTCATTTTCCTAGATTCTATTTCTCTAAAGGAAACATAAAATCACATCTTTTGGGGGGCATGTCATATTACAGTTTTTACTCATTTCAAATTTGCACTCCATCAAAATGTTCTGGTATTTTTCAAATAAACCACTGTCTAGTAATACTTCCCTTATTTTCTACTTAGAAAACTGATTTTTGAAGGATTTCACTTTTAGTCTTATTATTTTAAACAGATTCAATCCAGTCCAGTGTTCTAATTGTCATTGAAGAAATTATTTTGTTGGTTCCACTCACTTCACTCTTCATCAGTTCATATAAGTCTCCCCAGGTTTCTTTAAAAATAGCCCCTTTGTCAGGGCGGCTAGGTTGTACAGTGAATAAAGCACTGGCCCTGGAGTCAGGAGGACCTGAGTTCAAATCTGGCCTCAGACACTTAACACACTTACTAGCTGTGTGACTTTGGGCAAGTCACTTAACCCCAATTGCCCTCCAAAAAAAAAAGCAATAAATAAATAAATAAATAAAAATAGTCCCTTTGTGACCTTGGGCAGTCACTTAACCCCAATTGCCCTGCCTCCTCCCCTCCAAAAAAAGGAAAAAAAGCAAAAAACATTCTAAGATTCCCATTCTTTGCCACCTCAAAAAGAGCTATAAATATATTTGTACATACGTAAGAGTGTGTTCTGCTTAGGACTGGTCTCTCTCTTACTCCATATTTTTTTCTAATTTCTCTTTCTCCCTTCCCTTCTTACCTTACATCCCTGTTGAGTAAAATGCCTTTTTGCACTCAACTGTGTATGTATCTTTTCTTCCATCCTTGGAATGAGAATGAGGTTTTTATCAGCCATTCCCCCTGCCTTCCTCCTAGCTTCTACATGCACAGTGTGATTATGTGAGGAATTTTTCCTAAATTTCCTCCTCTGGTATAATCCTCTTCCCTTCCCTTTAGATTCTTCTTTTGAGATCATCAAAGTATAGCAGAAGCATTCTCAGCCCTTCTGTTTAGACTCTTTGACCCTTCAAGGTGATAGAATCCAGGGGGATCACATGTATTATCTCCCTATAATAGAATGTAAGCCATTTAGCCTTTTAAAAGTACTTTATCATTGTCCATTAATATTTACTTCTTTATGTTTTTCTTAACTCCTATCATTGAACTTCAAGCATCTCTATTTTCATCAGGAATGCTTGGAAGTCTTCTGTTTTATTTGTCACTTTTTTCCTTGTAAGATTACACTCAGTTTTGCTGAGTAAGGTATTCTTGGTCATAGACCCAAACCTTTTGCCTTTTTGAGTACTGGATTCTAAACTCCCTGCTCAGTTATGATGATGGCTTCTAAATTGTGTATGACTGGGACCGTGATTCCTTGGCATTTTAATTCTTTCTCTCTGACTGCTTTCAGTATTTTTCCTTTCACCTGGACACTCTGGATTTTGGCTATAATGTTCCTGGGAGTTTTCATTTTGATATTTCTTTTAGGAGATAACCAATGGATTCTTTCTATTTCCACTTGGCTCCAAGATATCTTGGCAATTTCATTTAAATTTTTTTTTGAATTATGATGACTTCATTTTTTTGTTTTTGTCATGATGTTCAAGTAGTCAAAGCATTCTTTTTGTTTGTTTGTTTTTTGTTTTTTTTTGTTTTGTTTTGTTTTGCTTTTTGGAAGGCAATTGGGGTTAAGTAACTTGCCCAAGGTCACACGGCTAGGTTTTTTTTTGTTTGTTTGTGTGTGCGTTAAGTGTCTGAGGCCAGATCCGAACTCAGGTCCTTCTGACTCCAGGGCCGACACTCTACTCACTGCGCCACCTAACCACCCTAAAGCATTCTTAAATATTTTTTCTCCATGGCCTGTTTTTGAAGTCAGTTTTTTTTCTACGGAATACCTTGTATTTTCTTCTAATTATGATTCTGAATACATGTATATGTACATACATACATTCATACATATATATTCTCTTTCTCTCTCTACACACACACACACACACACACACACACACTTCTGCTTCCAGTAAAACACATAGCTTCAGTTCTGCTGAGGCCAGGGTGGGGGTTTGTTTTTGTTTTTTTTTTTTGCTTTTTAGCAGATTTCTCTAAATTTAGAGTTGTGAAATCAGTTGGTTACAGCAGTATGGGTGCTGAGCCAGGAAATCCTGCAATCCAATGGCAGAGGGAGGAAGGAGAAAGAAGCAGGACTTCACTGGGAGGAGGGTCAGTGAAAGAGGCAGGAAGGGAGGAGATTCTGAGGTAGAAGGCCAATGCTCACTCCTTTTAGAAGGGTTTTATGTCCTCTGAAGTTGACTGTCCTGGTTGGCGAGACAGGTTGGTGCTGCTATTTTCTGAATCTGCTGCTTGGAGTCCACTCCTGGCATGGGGGGAACACAGGCTTCCCAGCCTGTCACCACCAACAACTCTCTGCTGCTATGGGCAACACTGTTGTGCCTAGGTGAGTCTAAGCTTCCTGGGAGGTTTCTTCTGGGGATATTTTTCAGGAGGTGATCAGTGGATTCTTTCAACCTCTATTTTGCCCTCTGGGTCTAAAACATCAGGGCAGTTTTCCTTGAGAATTTCTTGAAGGGTGATTTCTAGGTTCTGTCTTTGATCATGGCTTTCAGGTAGTCCAATAATTTTTAAATTGTCTCTCCTGGATCTATTTTCCAGGTCAGTGGTTTTTCCCATGAGATATTTCACATTGCCTTCTATTCTTTCATTTGTTTGGATCTGTTTAACAGCATCTTGATTTCTCATAAAGTCATTAGCTTCCATTTGCTCCAGTCTAACTCTGAAGGAATGAATCTCCTCAGTGAGCTTTTGAGATTCTTTTTCCATCTGGCAAATTTGACTTTTTAAGGCATTCTTCTCCTCATTGCCTTTTTGAACCTCTTTTGCCATTTAAGTTAGTCTATTTTTAAGGTGTTATTTTCCTGAGTCAGGCTGCTGACTCTCATTTCATAATTTTCTTGCATCATTCTCATTTCTCTTCCCAGTTTTTCCTCCACTTCTCTTATCTGCTTCTTAAGGTACTCTATGGCCTGTAACCAGCTCACATTTTCTTTTGAAGCTTTTGGTGCAGGAATTCTGATTTCACAGTCCTCCTCCTGTTCCATGCTTTGATCCTTTCTGTCCCCAAAATAAGAGTCTAATGTTGGATTCTTCTATTTGTTTTGCTTCCTTTGCCTGGTCATGTTGCCACTCAATTCACTCAATTACTTGACTTTTGGGCTTTTTGCCACAGTAGGACTCTGCCACCAGACATGGGAGCTTCTGTCCCAAACACTGGGGTTTTCTTAGCTGCTGGAGGTATTAGTTGGGTGCCCTCTCTGAAGCCTCCACATGCTCTGGCAAGCTGGTCACACACCCCAGGACCTCCACCCTAGCCTGCAATCCAGATCCAAGCAGGTTAAAGCAAGAGCGATTACTGTTCAGACTGGTTGCTTGGACCTTTACATTCTGCAGGTCAGGAGCTGAAGCTGCCTCATGGCAGCAGCTGCGCTGGGGCTCCTCAGAGGCTTCTCGGCCCAGGGGGAAAAGGCCGACAAACTCCCAACTATTGGGTCCCAAAGTCCATACTGCACTGACCTCTCACTTTGTCCTTGGCATCTATTTGTTGATAATTCTGGAAATGGCCACATCTGCTGGTGTTCTGGAGTCTCTGGCTCATTTGGGCCTGGGCTTGGCTCCCAGAGCGCTGCCAGACTGTCCTCAGCGGGAGCTTAGCTTCTCTGTGTCATTTTGTGGGTTCTGTAGCTCCAAAGTTTATTCAGAGTCCCCTTTTACATGGATTGGGGAAGGTGGGAGCCGGAGCTTCAAGGAAGTCCTGTTTCTACACCACCATCTTGATTTCACACCCTAGTCTAAGTTTAATGGAGTAGAAAATGGGGGTGCGAAGACAAAGGGGCAATTCTGGCTGAGGCATTGTTTGGGGGACTAACTTGGAGGAAAGCATGGGTGAAAAAGATAAAAGGGCAATGGAGTGGGAAAGGGCCAAACATAACCAGTTCCTTAGAATCAAGACAGAGAGAAGATGTTAAAGTTGCCAGTCATTCCCATGCCAACAATGCTGATTCTTAAAGCAAACTCTTCTTTGGGTGTCCTCTCCTGACCAGGTACCTGATAGTTTTTCTTTCTCTCTCCTATTGGGGCCTTCTCTTTGAAAACCTGATCATCTCTATAGTATAAGTGGTTGATAACTCAGTGTCAGATAGACATCTCTGGGATATTTCTGTTTTAATAACCACAGTGGAATCAAATTGTTTTAAGAGGTTATTAAAGGGGTGTCTCCCTCTTCAGCTCAAATCATGAAAGTCTGCTTTGTTTGCTCCATCTCCTGCGTCTACAGCTGGCTTTCCTTGTTGAAAGAAGAGAAGTATTTATCCAGGGAATAGGGAGAACCCCAGTTTCAGTAATTCAGGAACAGCAGATTATGAAGCTTGAAGAATTAAGAGAATTGTGTTTATTTCCTTCAGATATATAGACATTATCCAGAATGGATGGTGGCGGTGAGGTACGATGGGCATACAGGTTGTCCCCAAAAAATGCGTTAGTGCAGTTTTAAGCTCTAAGCTGCAAATTGGAATCAAAGATTTAGAGCTGAAAAAAACCTTAGTGGTCTCTTGGATGCCTCTCCATTTAACACCATTATTTAGATGGAAAACAAAGAAACAAAAAAACCCCCAAGACCAAAGAAGGTAAATGATTTTCCCAAGGTCACAAAGGTAGCAGAGCCATCATTTGACCTCAGGTCCTCCCAAAGCCACACCATGCCTCTGATTTTGTTACAACTTCCTCTTTTTTCCTCTTTTTTGGGGGAAGGATCTCCAAATCAAATTTTAATTTTAGATGAGATGCACTGAGTGTGGATCTCTTATCCCACCAAGGCCAAAATGTACTCCAGAGGCTCCAGGCCTGCCCACAGTGGCTCATGGCATACCCTCCTCTCCATTCCCTCAAGTGTCCTACTTGTGTCTGGGCAGATTCCTTGGGGTTCCATAGCTCTATCAAATCCAGGCACCTTTTGGTTCCCCTCATTGCCCTGGGGATTCCATTATCCCTAGACATACTTCAGTGATAGGACTGAAGCAGAGAAATCCCCAGACCTGATAATGAGCAGTACTTGATTATGAAAAGGAGGGAGAGGGGTGGCTAGGTGGTGCAGTGAATAGAGCCCCAGCCCTGGAGTCATGAGGACCTGAGTTCAAATCTGACCTCAGACAATTAACACAAAAACTAGCCACGTGACCTTGGGCAAATCACTTAACCCCAAATTGCCCTCCAAAAAGGAAAAAAAAGGAGGGAGAGCAAAGGCTGGAATAGAACTGTAGACCTCAAGAGGACCTGAGATCCCATCTAGTCTAGTTGTCCTATTTGATAATAGCCTAGGGAAGGCTTAATGTGTCACCCAAGGTCCTACAGTCAGTAAATAACAGAGCCTGTGTTCCACAAAAACTTTGTAAATGAAGGGACTTTCTTGAGGTCACATGGACATGTCTCATGGCTTTCAGACCAGTTCCTCTGTCCAAGACTCTCTGATGTCTAAAGTTCTTCCCATTTTCAGTCCATTGCTGGGAAGCTGCTTTTCCCATAGCACCATGTTCTGCCTTTCTGTCTACATGGGGGGAAAGTCCTGATTTTCCTGCACCTTCCCTCTGTACAGTGTCTGAACATCCAAACATCCCTGGCCTTGTTCCCCTGTTCAGGCAAGGGTCCAAATCTGCCTTTGCACTAATAATAAGAACTAGCATTTCAATGGCACTTTAAGGTTTGCAAAGGGCTTTGCATGGACTATCTCATTTGATCTTCACAAGAAGCCTGTGATGTAGGTGCTGCTATTGTCCCCATCTTACAGATGAGGAAACCGAGGCAGACAGTGTTAGGAGTCTTGCCCAGGATCCCACAGCTAAGTAAGTGTGTGAGGTCTAGTTCTGAGCTCAGATCTTCCTGCCTAGGCCACTGTGCCACCTGGCCAAATTGTGACTACACACCAATCCAAAGGTAAACATGCAGCCCCCATGGCTTTTCTTAGTTCTTAAGAAGCATAGCCAGTAATGTGGAAATATATTTTGTTATTTCACATGTATAACTGACATCACATTCCTTGCCTTCTCAATGGTTAGCTGAAAGGTGGAAAGGGAGAAAATTTGGAACTCAAACTAAAAATAAAGTGTTAAAAATAAGTAAATAAAAAAAAAAGAAAAGGCATAATCAGGTATAGCCAGTCCCCCAGACACTCCTTCCTTTATCCTTCTCCCTGTTGGTAAGCACTCTTAGATTAAATCCTTCTCTTAAGAAAGGATTTAATTCAGTAGACTCACTGACACTGAGGTGGAAAGATGTTTTCATTTTGAAAGGGAACAGAATATGAAGCCACAGGAAGGTCTCTAATGGTGGAATGTCAGATGTCACTGAGCAGGCAATAGGAGATTTTCTTATTTGGTTGAGGGGAGGGGACTTCCAGTGCCCCCAGAATCCCTCTGACTCCAGGCAGCTCTGAGGAACACTGGGGAAAGACTGTACAATGGGCTTCTCTGGGTCCCTAGTATGACTAGTGGGAGTTCCATGCTTGGAGCTGCCCAGTCCCTGGCTTCCCTGTCCTGGTCTAATCCCTGCTTTCTGGTCTCTTTCAGCTCCAGCCATCAGGAGCAATGGTAAGTTCTGTATTCAGTTTGGGCCTCTTTTTTTTTTTTTAACCACCCCTTCTCTTCCCCCTTTCTCAAACATCCATATCAGTACAGTACAGGACATGTCCACAAGTCCTATCCTGACTGGAGCCTTGAACCCACTTGAGAGTGAGACTTTAGGGTCAGTAAGGAAGCAGCTGTCAGAGATATCTCTTCTCCCAGTAGTTTCTCTCCAAGACTTTTTGTTACCGTTTCTATGCTAGAGACTCAAACCTCTTCTTCAGAACTCTAATGTTTTTAGGTGGTTCAGTCATATCCAACTCCCTTCTCTAATGTGTCCCCATTTTACAGATGGGATACTGAGGCAAATAAGGGTTAAGTGACTCACTCAGGGTCACACAGTTATTGAGTGTCTGAGCCTGGATTTGAACTCAGATCTTCCTGATCCCAGGCCCAGTGCTCTATCCAGTGTGCCAGCTAGCTGCCCAGGAAATGTGTTTTTCAGTCACAGAGTCAAAGGAAGCATATACCCTCCAAAAAAGGGCTTGTCTGCTCAGGTGTGTCCCCAGGTTTCTCTGTCTTTGAGTAAATCATTGTTTAATTGTCTGACTCTTTGTGACCCCATTTGGGGTTTTCTTGGCAAAGACTCTAGACTGGTTTGCCATTTCCTTCTCCAGCTCATTTTACACATGAGGAAACTGAGGCAAATAGGGTTATGGGGCTTGCCCAGGATCACACAGCTAATAAGAGCCTGAGGTCAGATCTGAACTCAGATCTTCCTGACTTTGTGCCTGGGGCTCTATCCACTGCCCCACCTGGCTGCCCTTCTGGGTTTGAGCACTTCTTGTGTGGAGATCCTGTCTCTTCTGTATCCCTGGGCTTCTGTGGGCTTTACCACCTGCCCTATGGAAAGAAAGTTCAGCTATCTACTACCCATTTGACCTGGTTATTTAAGGGGTCTAAGCCTCAGTTTTCTCACCTGTAAAATGGGCCAGTTGGACTCACTAGACAATCTCTATGGCCCCTTTCAGCTCTAAATCTTATGATTTAGGATCAAATGGGAGAATGTGTGTACAACACTTGGCACAGTACTTGGCACACAGTAGGCACTTAATAAAGGCTTGTATCCCATCCCCATTGCCCAGGGCATGTCTGGATTCCTTATGTCTGTGGGTGCTCTGAGAGACAACAGAGTTGATGGGTCCTAACTCAGAGGGGGAGGGGTCATATAGTCCAACTGGCTCATTTTGCAGGTGAGGAAACTGAGTCCAAGGAAGGGTAACTGAGCAGCCCAGGGGCACACAACTAGGAAGTGGCTAAACCAGAATTTTTTTTAAAGCAATTAGGGTTAACTTGCTCAAGATTACATGGCTAGTCTTTATTTATGTGTAGGTGCTCATTTTCTGAGGCTAGTTTCGATCCCAGGTCATCCCAACTTCCGAGGCCTGTGCTCTTACTCACTGCGCCACCTAGCCGACCCTAAACCAGAATTTGAACCCAAGATCCCTGAATCCAAGGCCAGCATTCTTCCGCCTGCCCCAAGTTCTCTCTCAATGTCTGTATATCTGCTGTGTGGGTCATGTCAAATCACGTCAACAAGTATTTATTAAGTGCCCATGATGTCTCAGGAACTAGTGATTGTTGGGGACACAAAGAGAGGCAGACACAAGCCCTTCTGTGAAGGAGCTCTGTCTGTGGGTGCTGCTGTCTACACGGTGCTGTGTATATATGTTGTTGTAATGTCATGCACAGAAGCTTTCCAGAAAAATGCTACTGCGAACAGCATTTAAGGTTCTGATTACTCAGTATAGTGATCACTCTATTCCATAACAAATCATAGCAAAACATCTACAGGAAATCAAGGTACAGCATTCACAATATTACAACTTATCACAGAAAATCACAATATAATCTCAAAGTACAATAGTCCAAGTCTTCTCCTCATGGGGCAAAGTCTTGATTAACTCAATCAGTCACTTATCAGTGAAGATATCTCAAAGTACAATCAGTCACTTATTCAGCAAAGTCTTACTAAGTATCATACACAAAACCCTCAACCCCTTAAGTCACTAGTAAACTATAATTCCATAATTACTCAGTACCCAAGGAGAGGTCTTTTCTTCATCTTGACTTGGGGCCTGTTCTCAGATTCCCTGGATCCCCTTCCATGGTCTCAGATTCTACCTGGATTCACCAGACTGTAACCTGGGTTCAATGGCAGACAGTTCCCAGTTCCTTGACCAGCTCTCTGGGCAGGTCCTGCTCTACCCTGAAGTTCACAGGGTCTGGTCCATGCCAGATCTCTCACCATTTCCACTCCAGGGAGCTCAAGCCTCAACCAAGCCACAAACAAAGTCTCAGCATCCCAGTCACACTTCAGTCACCTGGGCTCTTGGCTCCTGGGCTCCGGGGCTCTTGGCTCCAGATTCCAGGCTCCTGGCTCTGGGCTCCTGTTCAGAAGAAGCTCTACCACCACAAGTTTTCAGGAATCAGTTTTCCATTCTTCTGTAGCTGTTCTGCCACCAGATTTGGTCTCAAGGAAATTCTGACTGTGTGTCTCTGGGGCTTTTCCTTATATACACACAGCTAGTTTCAGCCAACCCCTTCCTGTTACATCAGTAACAGGAGACAGGAATCATGATCAGTTACTAAGTGCTAAGTACCTGCTACTTTTGCCAACACAAAGGGATCTTCAAATTCAAAATTACATTGCCATTACAGTTGTGCAGTGTACATTTATCTGTATCTATCACCTTAGCCTTGGAGGTATCATGTCAGCTGAGAGGGTTGGAGGAGGAGGCATTGGGGGCAGGCATTCAGATGCTTTGATGAGGCTAGCAGCTAGTAGGGGCTGGGGTGCCTGGCCTTGGAATGGAGGCACATGGGACCCTCCCTCTTCCTGCAGGAAGAGTATTTCTTCAGTAAATGGATCCCTCTCCTTCCCACAGAACAATAGTGACCCCAGAGTTTTTCAGGGTTTCCCCTAGATTTTGGAGACTGAGCTTACAGATCATTCACTCTTCCTTTGCCTGAGCTGGGTTCTCTTTGAGAAGTTCGTGGGGTTTTGTGGTTGTTGTTTGTTGTGTTTACCAATCCCATGGGGCCTAGGGGAGCCTTAGGGAACTGTCCACCCTTCTGGGAAAGTCTGTCCAACTGTCCACCCTGTGGTCTCATGACTCAGTGTGGCATCAACAAGTGAGAAAACTGCCACCAGCAGTTGACCCAGCTCTGACTTCTTGTCTGCCCCACAGCCCTATAAACATGCCCTGTGTGTGCTCCATCTAGTCTCTGTGCCTGTCACTGGTGTCCTCCCCTCAGATCTGGGAGTGGATGCCTCCTTGGAGCCTCCTTTTCTTCATTCTTCTCTCCTCTCTACCTATCAGGTCCCCCAAGGGCAGTACTGACCCTGGAACCTCCATGGTTGGATGTGCTCCAAGAAGACAATGTGACTTTGATTTGTGAAGGGTTCCAGACCCCTGGACAGGATTCCACTGAATGGTTCCACAATGGGTCGTCTCTCTCCATCCACCAGGACTCCTACTTCATCCCAGCTGTCAATATAAAGGACAGTGGGGAATACCAGTGCAGGACAAAACAGGCAGCCCTCAGCAACTCTGTGAAACTACAAGTGTCTAGTGGTATGTGAAGGATAAGGAGTATGGGATAAGGTGGGGGGAGGGGAAGAGTTGAAATCTGCTTAGCCTGGAAAGGGACATATCCTGGCTGAACTAATATGTCAGGGGAGTTGGATGGAAGAGTTCCTGAAAAATCCACAATTTATTTTAATTCTCCTTTTCACTATTGCCCTTATTGAGGCATAAGTTTAGCTTGTATTGTTCTAAGTTATTCTCATTGATTCTATTTTCACTACTTATTTCTGCCAGGAAATTTCCAGAATTCCCTTCCAAGTGAACATGAGACTAGGAACCTACATTTAATCAATCAATAAGTATTGATTAAAGGCCTATCATGTACTAAGCGCTGGAAATATAAGCATAAACAATGAAACACTCTCTGGTCACAATGAGCTTCTAATGGGGGAGATGACGAGTACATGTAATATATGTGTACATATAAAAATACATATTTACATCATATAGACATACAACATATATGTATAACATATGTATATATACAAATACATATAAAATTTACAAGTACAAATATACACAAGGCATTTTAGAAAGAAGACTACTAACAGTTGAGAGGACCAGGAAAGGCATGGTACAGAAGATATTGCCTGATCTCTATCTTATAGGAAGAGAGGGATTTTATGAGGGAAAGGTAAAGAGGGGTTGTGGAGACATTCTGGCCGTGAGGGGTTGGGTTGGATATAGAGATGGACAGTGGGAAAGCCTGGAGTTGGGAGTTGAAGGTAGCATGAGAGGAACAGAGAGAAGGCCACTTTGGCTAGGTGATCAAATCCAAGGGAGGGAAGAGTCATGTCGAGTGAGTCTGGCTAGATTATAAAGACCTTTCACAGATAACAAAGAAATTTGCATTTTTCTTCTAGAGGCAATGGGGAGCCACTGGAGTTGGTTGAACAGTAGAGTCCCATGGTCTGTTCACCATGCTGGACTTGCATCTTCAGCAGGCTGATGATTATATGTCCAGATTACAATTCTATAAAATGTTTTAGACCCCTGCCTATTTCTTTAATTCCTCCCAAATTGCCTCCATGTTTGTCTTACCTGCACATTCTTCCAACTTCTTGGGCTTTGATATGTGATGAACCCTTTGGATCAAATGTGGACAGACTGGGGGTGTGGCTACTCAAGGAGGACTAGTACCTCTGGTGTGAGGGTTTGCCAAGCCCTTTTCTCAGATGCTCAATCACTTTTGGTGTCCACCTAGCACTCAATTCTCTCCTGTTGTTCCAAGAAGCTGTAGCTTGTTCTGTGGTAACCTGTCTTGGCAGACAGGCTAATGTGGTTAAGAATAACCAGTCAGTCACAAACCCATTCTCAAGTTGGTGGTGTGTCTACCCCAAGCATGTGAAGACTTCTGTCAGTGAGATGAATGGATAAGAACATGTTGCTCCAATGTACATGAAGGTGGCTGAAGCAGGTACTGAGGAATGCTTAGAGCTTGGCCAAACACTGAAGATGCCAGGTTCATCCACTGCATCCCAGGCCATCATCAGTCATCCTAACTTTTTTCTTGCCACCGGACTTCAATGACTATGGAAGAATGATTCTGATGACTTTGTGGAACTCTACTTCTCTTAAATCCAACTGAATCCTAACTCAAGACATCACCCTTTCATGTCATTGGTCCTCTTTGAAAATGTATGACCAACTACCACATTTGGACAGATTCTAGCAAGTGGCATTCTGCATGTCCTCAGGCCAGGTTCAGTGATTGGAATCATTGTTCAGAGTCAGGGTCTGCTTTTCTTTGTCTTTGGAAATGGCAGGAAGTCTTAGATGTCCGAAGGCTCTAGGATAAACTTTTGTGGAATGAAAGAGTTTGGAGTCTTAGTCTGAGATCAGAAAAAGTCTTTATTCTTCCTCATGAGAAAGGACTCTGCCTCTGTCACTCAAATAACATCTGCCAGGGAAAGAGTAACATGTGGAAGCCAGCTCATGATTATATAACCTTCTAACACAGAAACCCAAACCCCAAATGGCCTTCATTCTCATTGATGGGAAAGACTGCCCACAAGCTAAGTGCAGGAATCTATCTCGGAGACAAAGGACATGGAAACATGTGGGTGTCCAATTCAAGGCCAGGAAGGCAGTTTTATCCTTATTTGGCATATCTTGTGCTGAGGTGGCACTATTTCCATTGGTCTAAGTCCCAGATTCCCGTAAGGTCAGTTGACTTTTAAACTTAGGCCTAGTATATGCTGAAGCCACTCTAGATTTGATTTTTCAGAATGGGGAAACTTCACTGCAAGTTATCCCTCAGAAAGTGAAATGTCCTGAACCAAAGGCCTTTGTGCTTCTTTGTGTTTCTTTCAGACTGGCTGCTACTCCAAGTAGAGAGATTAGAATTCATGAAAGGGGACACTATGATCCTGAGGTGCCACAGCTGGAAGAGACAACCACTGTATAAAGTCACATACTACCACAATGATGAAGCCTTAAAGTATCATTATCAGAGTTTCAACTATGTTGTCTCCAAAGTGAACTATTCTCACAGTGGATCGTATGCCTGTACAGGGGTCATAAGGCATAATTCCTATGAATCTGCAACTGTGGTTATCACGGTCCGAGGTAAGGAGAATTGGCCAAGGCATTTGAGGGGAAAAGAAAAACATTTAGGACTGAGATTATGTGGTTCTTATGGGGGTAGATAAGGAAATAATAGGAATAACTGATATTTAGGTAACATTTTTAAGTTCATGAAGTATTTTTCATAAATGTTTAATTTGATCTCCACAAAAAAACCCTACAGGAATTATTATTACTGTTATTATTATTTTAGAGGTAACAAAGTAAGACTCAGAGAGATGTGACATCTCCATAACACAGCAGCAGGACCCCAATGAGGGTCTTCCTTGTTCCAAGCCCAGCACCCTATACACTAGGCCACACCACCTCTCTCAGGAATTCCTACTGAGGCAAAGAGCCATGGAGAGTCATGGCAGCCCCACTATATAGGGATCAGGTCAGATGGGAGGGGATTTTAGTGGTCCCGGCCAGAGGTCCAGTTTCTGTATGCTCACTTCCTTTGGAGACCACAGCTCCCAAGTGATAAGCTTTAAGGAGATAGTTTTTCAATGACTCTTAAAGAACTTACTCCAGTATATCAAAGGAACCCCCTAAGTAGGGGGAGAAGATCATTCAGATACATAGTCTATAAAGTACTCCTAGAATTCCACATCCTATATGTGATCCTACAAGGCTAGGAGTCTTCTAAGGTGAGTAGGGACCCTGCAGTCCATCAGCCCATTCACTGCCAAGCTTCAACCCTGAATTATTCTTACCATATAAGCACGTTATTTCCACTTGAAAGCTGATGAACAGAGCTGAAAAAAACTACACAAATATAGTTTCCTCACCCCAGATATTGGTATTCTCACCTTTTTAAAAATAATTTTATTTATTATATAATAATTATAATACAATAAAATGATAATTAGGACATATGTTATAATAAGTAAAACAATTTTATTTATATATAATATGGGTATGAGCACCCCATCCCTCAATCCTAGTCACAAAAATATTAAGATGTGCAGGTTAACCTTGAAGTAGTCATATGTAAACAAAATACTGGAAAACAACACACTGAAGCCATTTTTGTCTTCAGTAAGAACATTTCTCTGAGTCTGATTTCTCTCAGGTTTTCTCAAAACCGTCCACGTTATGCTCTTTCCACGCATAAAATTGTCCAAATCTGAAAGGGGCAGCATACCTTGCCTATGCTTATTTGTATGTGCAAAATTTCTGGGGGCAGCTAGGTGGCGCAATGATTAGAGCGCTGGCCCTGGAGTCAAAAGGACCTGAGTTCAGATCCAGCCTCAGACACTTAACACACACAAACAAACAAAAGAAGCTAGCCATGTGATCTTGGGCAAGTTACTTAACCCCAATTGCCCTCCAAAAATAAAAAAAACACACACAAAAAACCAACAAAATTTCTCCTCTATAGAGAGTAAGCCTTTTAAAGGTGAGGCTTTCATTTTTATCTGTTTCCCTCTGTGCTTAATACACTGTCTGACCCATAGCAGGCATTCAATTAAAGCTTGCTGATTGATCAAACAAATAACCCTGCCTTGCCAACTTCACAGAAAAAGCAGATCCAGGCCATCAGATAGGAGATACCTGAGCTTCCCTCATATCTCCCTAATCATTCAAACCATCCTTCTTACCTGACTCAGAGAAAATGACCCAACACCCCCTTCTCTAAAATTAACCCCATCACCTGTGCTCTTAATCACTAGCCTTAAGGTATTACTCACTCATCATTTCTCTTGCATCGTTAATGTCTCTTTCCATCAGATCTTTCTTCTCAACCTACAAACAAGCTAGTCCTGCCTACCTTAAAATATTGTTTCCTAGAGTCTGATACTCATTTAAGCTACAATCCACCACTTTTCTTTCATCACCAAACTTCTCAGAAAAAAAAATTTTCTATCTCCTGTATCTTTTTTTTTCCTCCAGGCACATATTACAGTCATACCTCAACCTCTCGCCAATCGGACTTCTGCCCACAACACTTCAGTGAAATTGCTTAATTAAAGTTCTCCAGTAACTCTCATGAGTTAAATCCAGTCCCCTTTTGTGGGTCCTCTTCCTTCCTAATTTCTCTGCAGCATTTGGCCATGTTGACCATCCCTCATCTTGCTTGAAACTTTCCTTAATTATAACTTCCATGAGATGCCATGATTATGATTTTGTCTCTGCCTCTTTCTTTTGGCCTGCTTCCTCTTTCCAACCCCTAAATGCAGATGATCCCCTAGGATTTTTCTTTCTTCTCTTTTTTCATTCTCAGTGAATGGGAACTTATCCATTCTCAAGATTTCAATTAAAATCTCCATGTAGGTGACAATGCAGTTCAATGGAGAGAACACTGGAGATGATCGCAAGACCAACCACTCTGTGCCCTTGATACAATCACCTCCTGTCTCTTATGGAAGTTTGTCCCTTTGACCATCCCTTTTCTCTCTCTTCTTAATTTTTAAAAATATTTCCTTACCCATTGGCTCTCTCTCTGCTTACGACTCTTTACCCTTAAAATTTCCCTTAACTGTATCATCCCTAACAAACTATTCTACAGGGGCAGCTAGGTGGCACAGTGAATAGAGCACAGGCCCTGGAGTCAGGAAGACCCGAGTTCAAGTCTGGCCTCAGACACTTGACACTTACTAGCCGTGTGACTTTGGGCAAGTCAGTTATCCCCAAATGCCCTCCAAAAAGCAAAAAAAAAAAACCCAAAACCCAGGCTATTCTACATCTCTCTGGTCTTTCACAGCCAAAATATTAAAAGAAAATTGTTCACTGTCTCCCTTCACATTTTTTGCAGAGGTGGGAAGATCCATGGGTGTGGAACATTACATATTATATGAGAAGTGTTTGATGTGTTGGTTCCTTTTACTGAATTTTTTCTCTTCTATCTTTAAATGAAAGTTCTTTGTTATAAGGGATGCTTTGCAGATATAGGGGAAAGGATACAAGCAGAAAACAAGGCAAAGTTAAAAGCAAAAGACACTAATGAAATCTTATTTGTTTTTTAAAGACACTGTCTCCCTTTGCCCATGCTTTCCCATGTCACATCTGCTTCTCAAACACTTGCAGTTTCACTTCTCTACATCATTTGACTGAAACTGTTCTTTCTAAAGTTACCAGTGATCTAACATAGCACCATGCAATGAGCTATCAAGCCAGCATGTGATGAATGTCAGAAAAGCTGAGCTCCTCCTTCCATGGAAGTTGACAATCTCTATTACCCTCTGGGCCTCCATTTTTTCACTTACAAAATAGGATTGGACTCTGAACAACCTCTGGAGCTCCAGCACCCACAGAAAGACACAGAGAAGCTAACCTCCCGCTGAGGACAGCCTGGCAGCCCAGCAGGGAGCTGCCAGCACAGCGCTCTGGGAGTCCAGCCCAGGACTGCATGAGTCAGAGGTTTTAGCTCCAGGGTGGCCAGACCAGCAGCCTCCTGGAGGGACCCCAGAACACCAGCAGCTGTGGCGATTCCAGAACTATCAACACATATATGCGTAGGACAAAGTGAGAGGTTAGTGCAGTATGGACTTTGGAAACAGTATTTGGGAGAGTGTCAGCTTCTGCCCCTGGGGGTGAGAAGCTGATGAGGAGCCACAAGCCGCCATTTTGCAACTCCAGTTGCAGCTTCAGCTCCTGGCCTACAAACTATAGTGAGATCCAGTGATCAGTCTGGGGGGTAATTGCTCTTGTTTTAACCTCCCTGGATCTGGTTTGCAGTCTAGGGTGAAGGTCTTAGGGTGTGTGTCCAGCTTGCCAGAGTGTGTGGGGGCTTCAGGGAGGCCAGCCAACTAATACCTCCGGAAGTTGTGAAGACCCCAATGTTTGGGATGGAACCTCCCCTGTCTGGTGGCAGAGTCCTACTGTGGCAACAAGCCCAAAAGTCAAGTAATTAAGTGGCAACATGCCCAGGCAGAGGAAACAAAATAAACAGAAACATTCAACATTAGACTCCTATTTTGGGGGCAAAGAGGATAGAAGCATGGAACAGGAGGAGGACTGTGAGGTCAGAAATCCTGCACCAAAAGCCCCCAAATGAAAATACGAGCAGGTCACAGGCCATAGAGGACCTTAAGAAGGATTTTAAAAACCAAATAAGAGAAGTGGAGGAAAAATTGGGAAGAGAAATGAGAAGGATGCAGGAAAAGTATGAGAGTCAACAGCCTGACTGAGGAAAATAACACCTTAAAAAATAGACTAACTCAAATGGCAAAGGAGGCCCAAAAGGCCAATGAGAAGAATGCCTTAAAAAGTCGAATTTGCCAGATGTAAAAAGAATCTCAAAAGCTCACTGAGGAGAATCATTCCTTCAGAATTAGACTGGAGCAAATGGAAGCTAGTGACTTTATGAGAAATCAAGATACTATTAAATAGATCCAAGCAATTGAAAGAATAGAAGGCAATGTGAAATATCTCATGGGAAAAGCCACTGACCTGGAAAATAGATCCAGGAGAGACAATTTTTTTTTAACAGGATTTATACAAGAATTTAATTGGAAACAAAGACAGCATAAAGTTGTCATCCATCTCCAGTTAAGATAAGGTCTTCTTTAGCTTTACTTTTTCATCTAAATTTGCAATGAATTTAATTTTTTTTTTTAAGTTTCTTGGCTTTCTGAAGTTCACCTTGTTCGAAAGCTTTGCCCAGATCTTCAATCAATTCTTTCTCCTCAGCAGATATAAGCCTTGGCTCAGTGGGGTCAGCAGGGTCTTGTAGGCCTCGCTCACCTGTGTGGAATGCTGCTCTGAGAAGTCCTTTTCAGTCTGTGACTTCTGGCTGAAGTTATCAGGGTGCACCTGGCGCTGGAGCTGCTGGTACCGACGCTTCAGATTCTGGACGTCCACTGTGAAGGACTGGCCGCAGTCCATCAGGCGGAAGAAGTCTGGCTTGGGGTCAGGCGGTTGCAGCACCCGGCAGTAGGAACAGAACAGATCTCCGCCCGCGGGCGCCCCCTGTTAGCCGGGGGCGCCCGGAGGCTTGGAGGCTGAGTGGCCGCGGCCGCTTATGCAGGGGCTCCCCGGGGCCCGCCATACCCTGTACAGGGGCTGGGCTGCGCTCTGCCACATCTGGCCAAAGATGGTACCTGGCCCCTGCCTCTGTCACCCCAGGCTCTGGGCACTGGGGGTGGGCTGAGCTCTTTCCCAAATATCGACTGATTGGTCGCTGGAGGTCGGGGGTGGAGTTTCGGCTCAAGCCGGGAGGGGAGGGGGGGGCGGGCGAGAAGTAGGCGGGGTGGGGGAGCCGGGAGTCCTGAGGTCTGGTGTGGCGAGGCCTTCTCAGACTACAAGGCCCAGAAGGCTTTGCGGCCTGACCTTTCCGTATCCGGCTAGCTTCTAATTGGTTGGAGAGAAGGTCTGTGTCTCTTTCGGATTGCTGATTGGTGGGTTTTGTACCTGAGCCTTTCGCGGGAGCCTAAACCTCGGGCTCTGGAGCTCAGTGCAGGTTTGACGGAGCAGGGAGCAGGCTGAGTCAGGATCCTGCGGCTGGTGCCCTGAGGCTGGCCTTCCTTTCCCTGGTGAGCCTGGTGCGTCCCCATCGCCGCGGTCCTCCTGCGGTCCTTGGGCCTGCCTGTGTCCAGTTAAGCGGGAAGAAGCTGACTCGCTGGCCACGGTGCCCCCGCCACCTCCCCCCTCAGAGCGAGGCCTCAGTCTGACTGTCCGTGAAATGGGCTCCTGGTGCCCTGGGCTTGCCTGGCCATTGGCTCCGTCCTCTCCTTCCCAGGTGCGGGTCCGCAGGCTGCATCGTCAGGCTGCGCTGCCACTTCTCGGAGGGCCAAGCCGAAGGGCGGCCCTCGCCCTGGGCCGTGATCGCGCGGACGGGCCCAGGAGAGATAATTTAAAAGTTATTGGACTACCTGAAAGCCATGATCAAAGAAAGAACCTAGAAATCATCCTTCAAGAAATTCTCAAGGAAAATTGCCCTGATGTTTTAGATCCAGAGGGGGAAATAGAGGTTGAAAGAATCCACAGATCACCTCCTGAAAAAGATCCCAAAAAGAAAACTCCCAGGAATATTATAGCCAGGTCCCAGAATCCCCAGATCAAGGAGAAAATACTACAAGCAGCCAGGAAGAAACAATTTCAATATTGTGGAAACACAATCAGAATAGCACAGGACCTGGCAGCTGCTACTTCGAGCGATTGAAAGGCATGAAATATAATATTCCACAGGGCAAAGGACCTGGGATTAAAACCAAGAATCACCTGCCCAGCAAAACTGAGCATCTTGTTTCAGGGGAAAATATGGTCATTCAGTGGAATAGAGGACTTTCAAGCATTCTTGAAGAAAAAACCAGAGTTGAATAGAAAATTTGACATTCAGACACAAGAAGTAAGAGATGCTTGAGAAGGTAATCAGGGAAAAGAAATCAAAAGGAACTTATTAAAGTTGAACTATTTCTATTCCTACATGAAAAAACAATAACTGTGTCTGATGAAACCTTTCTCGGTATGAACATAATTGAAGGTTATATGGGTATATGAATACATATGTGAATATGTGTATATACGTTTACAGGTATACATGGATAGAGGGCACAGGTCGAATTTGGTGGGAAGGGATGATACTTAAGGGGTGAAGTTAGAGGTGAGAGAGGAAAGTGGCAAGAGGAGATGGGGAGAGACAGGGGTGGGGTAAACTATCTCATGTAGAAGAGGGGAGGTGAAGTAGTTGCAGGGGAGGGGAAGAACAGGAAGGCAAAAAGGCAAAACCATATTCTCACTGAATTTGGCTCAGGGAGAGAATGACATACATACTAAATGAGATATCTCACCCTGGTGGTGAGTAGGGAGGAGGGGGGTGAGAGGGGGAATGATGGAGGGGAGGGCATTCTGGGAATAGGGGAGGTTGGAGGCACCCACTTTTGAAGAGGGACAGGATCAAAGTAGGGAATGGACCAGGTGGGGGTTGAGATGGGTGGGAGGAAAATATAGTCAGCTTTGTACAATATATCTACTATGGTAATGTTTTGCATAGCTAGACATGTACAACATATACTGAATTGCTTATCTTCCCAGCAGGAGTGGGTGACAAGGGAGGAAGGGATTCTGAAATTCGAAGTTTTAAAATTAAATGTTTCAAATATTTTTCAGAAACAGTCCAATAATCATTTTCTTTCCTTCTTTTTTGTGACACCACTGATATCTCTCTTTTCTCAAATAGAACCATGAAAAAAAGAAGAAATGAAAATACAGTCATGGTGATAAAGATATGTAGTCAAACAAAACAAATCCAGACATTTGCCATATTTGGAAATGCATGTTTTGTTCTACACCTTGAGTCTATCTCCCCCCTGTCAGGAGATAAATAGTAACATGCATTTATTTCTATTTCTATATTTTTTTGGTGTCCTATGACTTTTTCACATGGTGTCTATACTATGACCCTATTAAATTGGGAGGTCTCCAGGGGCAACAAGGCTATTTTTATAGCCCCCTACAGTAACCAGTCAATATTATTGACTAGGGCACCTCACCATCTCACATTTTTCTTTGTCCTGGGAGCTTACTATCTCCCCCACATCCCAGTCCAGAATGACTTGAGACTCTACTTTGAGTTGAGACCTGGATTCTTGGTCTTTACCTCTCTTTTAAAACTGGCTACTGGGGGCGACTAGGTGAAGCAGTGAATAGAGCACTGGCCCTGGAGTCAGGAGGACCTGAATTAAAATTTGGCCTCAGACACTTAAAACAAAAACTAGCCATGTGACCTTGGGCAAGTCACTTAGCCCCAATTGCCCTACCTTCCCCCCTCCAAAAAGCAAAAAAACAAAAAACTGGCTACTACTCCAGTCCTTGAAATTGGTTTATATGAAAGAGCCCATGGTGCTGAAGTGCCATGTCTGGGAAAACAAATCCATCTCTAAAGTCACATTCAATCAAAATGGAAAGGAAAGAAGTTTTTCCAACATGATTCCAACTATTCCATTAATCAAGTGAATTATGACTATAAATGAATTATAATTATTTCTGTTTGGTGACCATAGAGAAGAAATCAAAAGTGATGAGAATCACTTTCCGAGGTGATATATACCCAACCAGGAAAAAGTGAAGGTTGTTGGACTTTGAGAAAAGGGAAATTTGGAGGATGGATCTGAAGAGAGCAAATGATAGTTTTGGGGCACTAAATTAAGAATCGCCTTTCTTGCTACTAACACAAAGGCTTGAAAGTATCTACCTGCTCTGGCTGACTGTTTTATTTGTACCTAAGTTCCACACATGACTTCTTGGGAGGTAGGGCATCATCATTCATTCAGATATGGTTGTAAAGAAACAGGAATTATACTTCTCCCCTCATTCCCCAGTTCTGGATTCCTCGATTGAAAGGAATAACTTCTCCTTCCCATGCAACCCACTCCATCTTTTAGAATCCTGAGGTCCAGCTCTCCCTGACTCAACCATGCTGCCAATCATTTGGACGATCACGACAACTTTACTATGAAACCTTGCAACTTACTCCCACCCCCACCCCCCATTCCTACTGGTAAATCATCAGGTGTCTGGCACTTTTGATGAAATTCTGAATTCCTGAATCCCTAGAAAGACCAATCAGAGTTCATCTTTTGAGTCTGCAGGCCCAGGCAGGAGCTCTTTCCATTATACAGGGTGAAGAATAAAATATTACATGGGGCTACAAGGAACTTGATTCAGAACTTATAGTAATAATAATATTATTTTAATCAATAATAAAAATAAAACTGTGTCAGCTATTACAAAATTCAAATGTAGCATGGTTATGGTGTAGGTGTAGTACCTCACTCTTACTGTTCTCTCTGTCTCTCTCTCTCTCTCTGTCTCCCTCCCTTCCTCCCTCTTTCTCTGTGGTCTAGGAGAGACCCTCATGGTACCTTTTGGCTGAGACACTTAGCATCAGATCACCTTAGGGATTCAAGCAATATTCCCTTTGAGGATCTCACAGTCTCCTTCCCAAACCCCAGACCCAAGGAAAGATGACTTATTTTTCTTTCTTTCTCCTTTAGGAAGCGTTTGATAGATATTTGTTAACTTAATTTTTTTGATTCACCAGGATTCTAATGGTTCTTCCTTCTACCTTTTATTTTTGTACAAATGTAGATCCAAGTTCACTTTCTTCATCTTCTAAAATCTGGTTCTACGTCCTTTTCTACCTTGTGATGGGAATTCTGTTTGCAGTGGACACTGGTCTGTACTTCATACTTCAGAGAGAGGTCAGTGGCCCAAAGAGGAACACAAGGTGGCCTCTAACCAAATGGCATTAGGAATCTGAAGATGACTGATTCATCAGCCTGTGGAATGAATGCCTGAAGTCTTGACATTGCAGTGACCCATTCATCTCTACTTCCTCATCTCCTGGTCCTCATCCTTCTTAGTTCATTCCTGAGGACAGCAGTGGGGGACTCCTGTCAAGCTTGGAATGAAGACTCTTCCTTACCCCTGACCTCCAGTATCTCTTTGTCTTCAGAGGATAGAGGTGTCAGTGAGCTCCAGGCAAAGTAGTTAGCCCCAGCTAGTACCCTTCTTATAGCTGAGTTCCTAGGTCCTCAGGCTGCACTGTTACTGACCCTTCCCTAGACACAGAAGGACTATGTAGATGTATAAAATAATTTAGTAGTTTAATAAATAAACAAATAATTTTCTAGAACAGTGACAATTGAACATTTTGCCTACATCTGTCTGTTTTGTGGGTGATTTGAAGGTAGTTCTACATATCTGTCTTGGGGGGTTGTTGATACTGAGGGATTGAAGAGAAATGATAGATAATAAAAGAATTATGAAAGTTAAGGCAGAACAGTGGAATAAGAGACTGCATCAAGGGATCTTGCAGGTATTCTAAAACCCAGAGAAGAAGTTACCTCCCCCATCAGGAAAAGATTATGTCTATACCTCCTCCCCTACAGTGGAGAGGAGGGGGATGTTGTATACATGGCAGAGGTTTCCTTAGAAAATGTTTTTATTTGATCACTTTTCTTCCTCACAAGGAAGGAAAATGACTACCATGTTAAGACAAAATACATCAATAAAATGTTTTTTTAAAAAGCCAAATCTAAATATTTAGAAAAGAAAGGGGGTGATGATGAGTGAGAAGAGTAGAACCAGGAGAAATTTGTATACAATCACAGACACAACTATGTAATGACCAACTATGACAGACTGGACTCTTCTCAGCAATGCAGTGATATAAGTCAATCTCGAAAGACTCATGAAGGAGAGAGATGTGACATCCAGAGAAATAACTAGAAAGAACTGAGCTTGTATCCTGATGGAAGCAAACTACTTGATCTTTATCTTTTCATTGTTTGGTTTTATTTCTCCTTTACCATTTTTCATCCCACCTAGTACAATACGCCTTTGTAACTTGACTAATGTCTAATATGAAAGTATTTGCAGATCCTATGCTGGACTATATGCTGTCATGGGGGTGGGGGAAGGGAGGGAAGGGAAATTTGAAACTCAAGGAACTATGGAATTGAATCTTGTTAACTAAAAATAAACAAATAAATTTAAAAAAAAGGGGGGGAGAAGCATGTAAACAAGCTGATTTTCAACTTAATTAGCTGCCTGTCCCTACTGGAGATTGCCATATTCCTGGCTTGACTTCAACCCCAACACCATCTCCTTTCAAAGGAGACTCCCAGCATCCCTTTCAATCCATTTAGTCAATAGATATTTATTCACAATCCCTGAGTGTAAGGCACTATAATAATCACCTGTGGAGATGCAAAAATGAGACCTTATCCCTGACCCTACAGGTTGATGATGTCACAATGGCCATCAGGTACTGAGGATTTAGAATGTTAAAGAATATGGGCGATGAGGAAGCAGAGTCACTGAACTTACCTTGCTCCTTTGAGAAGTTCACCAGCAAATAGGAGAGAAGCAAAAGGAGAGAATAAGCATTTATTTAGTGCCTGCTATGCATCAAGCACCAAGCTAAATGTTTGACAAACGTCTCATTTGATCCTCACTACAATCCTGGAGAGTGAGAAATTATGATTGTGCCCCTTCTGCAAATGAAGAAAGTGAGACGGACAAAGGTTCATTGACTTTCTCTGGCAGAGACCTTGCAGTATGAGACCCAGCTTCAAAGATAGGATGGCACCAGACTATGAAGGGCCTCAAAAACCTGGGAAGAGAGTTTGAACTTTATTTAGTAGGCAACACTCCTGAAGTTTGCCAGGAATTGAGAATGGATGTCATGGAACTCTTGGCAGAAGCTCCTGGCAAATCAATCGTGGCCCTGACAGTTACTCTTATCTAGGCAATAAATCATCATGAGGAAGCAGAAGAGATCTCAATGGAGAGCACATGGGGAAACCATAGCTCCTCTCCCTTCCTTCTGTGAGACACCATTCACCTTTGATCCTCACTAGCTGAATCTAAGGCAAAAGAATGAAAACTAGGAATTAAGTCTTCTCATTGTTCTTTGCTTCCTCATGCCCAACCCTATTAGAGGCCTTCTGAAATGCATCCTCTTGACCCCACTTAAGCCAGCTAAGTCTTCTGCCAGGTGCCTGCCTAGCCCATCACTTTACACCAGTTCCCTACTCAGAGACTCAGATGCCCAGTTCTCACCATTCACAACCCAGGTCCCTTAAGAAGCTAAACTTGTAAGAAATGACATAAAAGAAGAAGGCAGGTATAAAAGAATTATATTCCCAACAGCTACTAGAATGTAAATAAAGATAACAGTAAAAGGCAACAAAATTCAGGTCGAATACAATGGACAAAGTTTGTATCAAGCTATTGAAGCACACTTTCTTTCTGTAAATAAGGGATAAACTGAAAAAAGTGTGTACTATTAGTCATAATCACTATTAAGTGATATGCAATTCGTGTTGAGGAAGGCCTTCTTCAGATGCTTTTTGGGAAGTATTTGTGGTGTCAAAAGCTAGGAATACTAATAAAAGAAGAAATATGCAGATTGCTTTAAAAGAAAAAAAGGGGGGAAGGCTTTCTGTCCCTCTGAGAAATGGAATGTCCTTGGCCTGTTTATCTATTATTTTCCATTCTAGGTTCAGAGGGAAAAGTCTCCAATCTGGGTTAAGAATTTGAGTTTTGGGGCGGCTAGGTGGCACAGTGAATAGAGCGCCGGCCCTGGAATCAGAAGGACCTGAGTTCAGAGCCGGCCTCCGACACTTAATCCATACAAACAAAAACCTAGCCGTGTAACCTTGGGCAAGTTACTTAACCCCAATTGCCCTAAAGGGGCGGCTAGGTGGTGCAGTGAGTAAGAGCGTCGGCCTCAGAGTTGGGATGACCCGAGATCAGATCCGGCCTCAGAAAATGAGCACCCACGCATAAATAATGACTAGCCGTGTAACCTTGAGCAAGTTACTTAACCCCAATTGCTTTAAAAAAAAAAAAAAAAGAATTTGAGTTTCACCAATCCAGGCATCAGAATCCAGTCCAGGTGTTGCAGCCAGCACAGTGTCAATGACAGGAGGAACAAGGGACAAGGAGCTTCTCTGACGCCCTGGCCCATAGAGAGGACTCACCTGGCAGTGATTTTGGCCTTCAGTTAAACTGGATGGCACTGGTGCTATGTAAGAGCTGAGCTCATTCAGTTATCAGCTACTACGTTGGTGTGGAAGGCACTGCCTTCATTCTCTTGTCTTGCTGCACCTTTAATGCTTCCTTGTACTGTGGAAGAAAAATCCAGCACACTGTGCTTTGTGCATAAGTTGCCCTCCTCAGAGGCAACTAGGTGGTGCCATAATACAGAGGGCAGGGCCTGGAGTCAGGAAGACTTGAGTTCATATTGAACCTGAGAAACCTAATAGCTGTATGTCCCTGGGCAAGTCACTTAGCTCAACTCTAAAATGGGGATTAAATGGCACCTACCACACAGGGTGGTTGTGAGCATCAAATCGTGTAATATTTGTAAAATGCTTAACACAGTGCCTGGCACACAGTAAGTACTTATTAAATGTGTGTTCCTTTCCCTTCCTTGCTGAGAGAAAGAGAGAATTAAGAGACAAAAATCTATCTTTCCTCTAAACACCCCTCCTTGACACAGACCATTTTCACTCACAACTTAAAATATTTTCTCCCAAAGACAAAATTCTATAATAAGACAAAGCATAGAGGCATAAATTTCAGTTGAAATGTGGTTTCAGAAATGAGAAATAAATACTGATAAAAATTCCTAATTCTAGTGGAACCACAGATTTCAGAATAAAGTATTATACAGATACGATTTTGTAATATGTAGCCTAAAGAGTGACAAGGTTATGGGGAAAGGGGAGAAGGGAAACAGTATGATTTGCCACAAGTTAAGTCCCCACCTGTTAAGGAACTGGTTAGGTTACTGGTTAGGTTTACCCCCGCCATTCCCACCTCCACCTTCTTTCCTTCTTCCCCACTTGGGCTTTCTTCCCAGTTTAGGCTCCCAACAATGCCTGAACTGGAATTGGCCCTTTGTCTCTATACCCCCATTTTCTGCTCCAGTAAGCTCAGACTTACCTAGGCACAACAGTGCTGTGCACCACAGGACAGAGCTAGAGTTGGTGACAGGCTAGGGCAAACACAGCCCCCCCATGGCAGGCAGAGGATGCCAGGAGTAGACTTCAAACAGCACAGATTCAGAAAATGGCAGCATAAATCTGTCCCACCAACCCCAGCACAGTCCACTCCAGAGGACATGCAAACACTTCTAAAAAAGGATATGAGCATTGGCCTTCTATCTCAGAATCTCCTCCCCTCCTGCCCATTTCACTGGCCCTCCTCCCACTGAACTCCCCCTTATTTCTGTTCCCTCTTTACAAGTGGAATGCAGGGCTCCCTGGCCCAACACCCACAGTTGGAACCAAATCATTACATGACTCTAAATTTAGAAAAATCTGCTAGATAGCAAACAAATCACAAAGGGTAAGTTGTACTGGAAGTAGAATGCCCTTAGTGAGGGACATAATGTGTGTGGGGTGTTGGAAACAGGAAAACAAAGTTGGCAATTTCATAGGATCACAGATTTAGAGCAGGAGGTATCTTCTAGGTCACTTAACAAAGTCTCCTGACTTTACAGATGAGGCAATGGGGGCCTAGAAAGGTTAAGTAGCTTGTCTGGGGTCACACCAATAGAAAGGGGCAGAGTCAGAACTACAATAGTCCTCCAACTTCTGATCTGGCCTCTTTACACCACACTTGGCTGCCTTTCTCTTTCTTCCCATGCTTCCAACCAGATTTCCCTGAATATCCTGAGTGCTAGATGGAGGGACCTCAGTGATTTGGAGCCAAACTCTCAAGGAAGGTGGGAGCCTTAGTCTCTCCTAGCAGTGAGATGAGGGAGGTGGTAGAGGCTCAGCCATTGTCGGGTCTAGGACACAGACATCTCTCCACATGAGATGAGGATTGGTGCTTCCCCACCTGATGCACCACCTCTCCTGGCCTGAGATCTAGAGTACAGAAAGCCCAAGGTCTTTGAACTTGTTTACTTCCCACTGTCTCAGAAAGTATCTCATTGAGTGGTGTGTGACAGCTTGAAGGGGGTGTCTGTTTCTTCTTTAATCAAACCCTTTCCTCTGTCCTTGGTCCTGAGGTTCATGACTGTCCCATTGTCTCACTAGTCTTCTATGTGCCCTGCCTTAGCTCTCCCAGACAGCCCTAAACCCAGGGAACAAGGAGAGAATTTCCCAGAGGAACCAAGTCAGTACAGGTGGCTCTCTCACTGCCTGTCCCAGGATATGGTGGGACACAGATACTGTGTGTACTGCAGGGTGGCCTGGAGGCTGCTGGGAGTTCAGCAGAGCTGCAAGGAGGGCAGAAGCTCAGCTCTCCTGGTCAGCTCTGTAGCATAGCTGGGAAAACACTTAAGATGGGAAAAAGCGGAGATATTACATGGCAAAGTCTGCACAACCAGGAATGCAGGGCAGTGCTTCTCAGAAAGGGGAATAAGGGATATCTAGGGGTAGTTCAGGACTCTCAGGAGATGGGAGATGATAAATAACTCTCATTGTAACCCTGTGAGTTAAGTAGTATGAGCGTTATTATTGACATTTTGCAGATGAAGTAACTGAGACTCAAAAGGATCATATGATTCACACAAGATCCCAATATCATACATAGGATCATAGATTTACAGATAGAAATGACCTTAGAGATCATTTAGTCTAAACATCTCATTTTAAAGATGAGGGAACTGAGGCCCATAGAACTTAAGTGACTTGCTGAAAGGCATATGGGTGGCGGAGCTCTGAGTTGACTCCAAATCCAACCTTCTTTCCAGTACACTATAGGCAAATTCTAAGTGGTGGAAACAGGATTCAAATTCAGATCTTCTGGGTTCAAATCCAGTGTCATTGGTAGAAGATGAAGATGTTCAGCTAAGAAGGGTTAGGAGTCAGGGCTCTGGAGTAGAGGGGTGCTGCAGACCCAGCAGCAGCTATGGGGCTGGGAGACAGATGGGGCTGGCTCAGGGAAGGAGTTTCCCACCTTGCTCTTGACTTACAGAAAGGGGCTGCGGATGGGACAAGCTTGGATCTTTTTTTTCTTTTTTTAACAGTAGAAGATTGGGTTGTCCTTTTTAGCTTCTGTCTTATCTATACAAATAGGAGCAACAACAGCATCTTTAGCACTTTATAAACCCTTTAATATAGCTATAGTTGGGCCTGCCTAATCACTGAATGGGAGTTGCCTCAAAGTAAGAACTCAGAAAGACCTTAGCTTAAAAAGGCCAAAGTCTCCCAATGCATCCTGGGCCATCTCCGGTTGTCCTGATCTATATTTGGCAACTGAACTCAGATGGCTCCAGAGGAGAAAGTGGGGCTAGCGACTTTTCATAGCCCCCCCTCACTTAAATCCAATTCACTTGCAAGTCATGGCATCGTCTTGCTTGGGCTTGACAATTTTTCTTTTCATTCATAGCCAACACTCCTGATAAGATAGGAAGGACTGAGGTAAGTGTGGTGCCTTAGCTCCCTCTCCCCACCCCCATCCCGTTCTCCCCTTCCTTTACTGGAATCTACTATGTTTCTCCATCTTCTCTGCTCTAAATATCCCAACCCCCCAGTTCTTCATCTTTCTGTTTTCTCTAGGTAGAGAATTCAGGGTCTAATTCAATTTTTAAAAATACTGAAAATCCTGAGGAAGAAGTATCAGGACACACATCAAAATCACCACTGGTCATGACCATCTCTGTCTCTCCCACAGTGGCCCTAACCTGTTTATTCCCACAAGTATCAGGCTGAGGATCCTGGTAGACCTAAGGTTGGAGACCAGCTACTTCCTGAGCCAAAAACAACTGAACAAGCACTAGATCCTGTGTCCTCAGTCTAGCATTGCCTGCCCATTTGGGAGTATCTTGTAGCTGCTGACGTTTATGTTAACAGGATTGGAGGACATAAACTAACGACTTTCTCTTTTCTCTCTCTTATTTATATTCCCAGGGTCTTTCCTAGTTTTATAGACAAAGTGACTGTAGTTTTGGTTGCATTTCTGATTTTCTGTTTTACCTCCTTTTTTCATATATTTTATTTTTTTAATTTTTTGAGAAATGTTAAAAAAATTTACATTTAAATACAACATGATAAAAAAGACTGTCATGTACATAGCCGACCATAAGTGAGAATTCAATATAAAACAATACATTTCCATTTCAAGAAAACATATATAATAAATACATAGCTTTCAAAGTTTCCCAGCCTCTCTTTGCTTTCTTGTTGGTTTTCTTTTGTTTTCTGCTGTGCAACTTTTATTTAAGTTTCCCCTTCCCCTGAAAGAAGGTTACAATTAAGTGTATATATGTACATGTATACATATATGTGTGTGTACACACAGAGACTATAAACATACACATATGCACTCATACACATATATGTAAGACCATACTATGCTTATTTACTCCTATCATCTATTTCTCTGAAGGTGTATAACATCTTCCTTTTTTAAGTAAAACATATTTCCATGTCTTTCTAAATCAGTCAGCTCATCATTTCCTATACCACAGCAATATTCCATTCTGGATTTAAAAAGCATCTTCCTTCATAGGATCTTTAAGATTAATTTAGGGGGTGGCTAGGTGGCACAGTGAGTAGAGCGCCGGCCCTGGAGTCAGAAGGACCTGAGTTCAGATCCGGCCTCAGACACCACATGCAAACTAAAAGAACCTAGCCGTGTGACCTTGGGCAAGTTATTTAACCCCAATTGCCCTCCAAAAAGCAAAAAAAAAAAAAAAAGATTAATTTAGATATTTATAATAGAATATCTTGGTTACTCAAAGTTGTTCTTAAAACAATACTGCTGTTACTGTATACAATGTTCCCTTGGTTCTGCTCATTTCACTCTTCATTATTCTGTGGAGGTCTCTCCATGATTTTCTAAAATCATTGAGCTCATCATTTCTTATGGCAGAATAATAATCCATCATGAACATGTGCCACAATTTGCTTAGCCATTCTCCAATTGATAGGCATCCCTGCAATTTCCCTCCACCCCAAAGAGAGCTGCTATAAATATTTTAGAACATGTAGGTTCTTTTCCATCTTTCCTAATCATCTTAGGACACAGACCTAATAGTGGTATTGCTGGGTGAAAGTTTTATTCCCTCTGGGTGTAGTTTATTCCCTCTTGGGGCATAATTCCAAATCTCTCTCCAAAATGGTTGGTTCAGCTCACAGATCCATCAACAGTGGATTAAGTTTTCCACATCCCCTTCAACATTTGTCATTTTCCCCTTCTATCATTTTAGCTAATCTGACAGGTGTAAAATGATATCTTAAGTTTGTTTTTAGCTTGCATTTCTCTAATCAGTAATGATTTAGAGCATTTTTTCATATGACTATAAATTGTTCTGGTTTCTTCATCAGAAAATTGCTTTTTCATATCCTTTGACCAATTACTATTTAGGGAATGACTCACAACCTTGTAGAGTCGACAAAGTTCTTTATATATTTAAGATATGAGAACTTTATCTGAAAAACTGTCTATAAATGTCCCCCATTTTCTGCTTTCCTTTTAAACTTGTCTGCATTAGTTTTATTTTTACAAAACCTTTTTAATTTCATGTAATCAAAATTATCCATTTTATATCTCACAACACTCTGTCTCTTGTTTGTTCTTAAGTTATTCACCTCTCCATAAGCCTGACAGGTAATACGTTTCATGTATTTCAAATTTTCTTGTAACATCTCTGTTTATATTTAGGTCATGTATCCACTTTGATTTTATTTTGGTAAATGGTATAAGATATTGGTCTCTACACAATTTCTGCCAGACAATTTTTTTTTCCCAAATAATGAATTCTTATTCCCAAAACTTAAGTCTTTATACTTGTTAAACATGGGGTAACTATATTCATTTGCTGCTGTAGATTGTATGTGTACTCTGTTCCACTAATCCACCTTTCTATTTCTTAGCTAGAACCAGACAGTTTTGATAATTGTTGCCTTAAATTATAGTTCAAGATCTGGTTCTGCTAAACCTCCTTCCTTTACCTTTTTTTCCATTAGTTTCTTTGATATTCTTGACCTGTTTTTTCTTTTAAATGAATTTTGTTATTATTTGTTCTAGCTCTATAAAATACATTTTTTTGGTAATTTAATTGGGGTGGCATTGGATATACAGATTAATTCTGGTAAAATTATTATTTTGTTATATTGGCCCTCCCTACCCATAAATAATTAATATTTCTCCATTATTTAAATCTGATTTTACTTGTATACAAATTTTTTATGGTTTTGGTCATATAGATCTTGTTTTGGTAGATATATTCCCAGATATTTCATACTGTCTAGAGTTATTTTGAATGTGATGTCTCTAGTTATTTCTTACTGCAGTATCCTATTGGTTATATATAAGAATGTTTTATGTGGGCTTATTTTATATCCTACTATTTATATCCTACTATTTTGCTGAAATTATTAGTTACTTCAATTAACTTTTTAGTTGACTCTTTAGGGTTTTCCAAGTATATCATTATATCATGTGCAAAAAGAGATAATTTTGTTACCTCATTCCCTATTTTGATTTCTATTTCTTTTTCTTCTCTTATTGCTATCACTAGAATTTCTGATGTAATATTGAATAATATTGGTGATAGTAGACACCGTTGTTTCACACTGGATATTACTAAGAAGGCTTCTAGCTCATCCCATTACATATTATACTTGTTAATGGTTTTAACAATTTAAGGGAAAGTCCATTATGCCTATACCATCAAGTGTTTTCAATAGAACTGAGTGTTGTACTTTATTAAATGCTTTCTGCATCTTGATTGATATTATATGATTTTTAAATATACAAATATATATATAATGAATATTTTATGATTTTTGTTACTTTTATTATTCATACGATCAATTATGTTAAAAGTATTCCTCAGTTAAACCATCCCTGCACCCTTGGTATGAATCCCACTTGGTCATAATGTATAATCTTTGTTATGTACTATAATCTTTTAACTAGCATTTTATTTAGAAATTTTGTATCCATATTCATTAATGAAATTAATCAATAATTTTCTTTCTTTCTTTTTACTTTTCTTGTTTTAGGTATCAGTATCATATTTATTTCATAAAAGGAGTTTAGTAGGACACCTTCTTTGCCTATTATTCCAAATAAGTTATTTAATATTGGAATTAGTTGGTCTTTAAATATTTGATAAAATTCAATTGTAAATAAATCTGGTCCTGCTAATTTTTTTTTCCTTAGGCAACTCATTTATGGCCTATCAATTTTTTTTTTTTTTTGCTTTTTGGAGGGCAGTTGGGGATAGGTGACTTGCCAAAGGTCACAAGGCTAGCTTTTGTGTTAAGTGTCTGAAGCTGAATTTGAACTCAGGTCCTCCTGACTCCAGGGCCAGTGCTCTACTCACTGCGCCACCTAGCCACCCCCAATTTTTTTTAAAATATGTCTGTTTAGGTATTCTATTTCTTCTTTTGCTATTCTGGGCAGTTTGTATTTTTGTAAATATGCTTCTATTTTGCTTAAGTGGTTAAATGTACTAGCATATAATTGGCCAAAATAACTCTTTATAATTGCTTTTATTTCATCTTCTTTAGTGGTATATTCACCCTTTTCATTTTTGTTGCTGGCTTTCCTCTCTCTTTTTTGATCATATTAACCAATGGCTTATCTATTTTATTGATTTTTTCATAATACCAACTCCTAATTTTCTTTTCAATGGTTTTCTTACACTCAATTTTCTTAATTCATTCTTAATTTTTAGTGCTTCCCTTATTTGTGGCAGAGAGGGAGCTGCTTTCATTGTTGTATTTAGGTCACTCTTTGGGCTATAGAGGACAGAAGGCTTGCTAGTGTCTTGGACTGAAGAGGGTAGTCTGGAGATGGAGCATACTATAGCAGATTATCTCGGGAAAAGCAGAGAAGAATGAATTCAAAAGGTAGCTAATATGGCAGCCGCCGCTAGGTGGCAGAGTGGATAGAGCACTGGCTCAGAATCAGAAGGGCCTGAGTTCAAAAATGACCTCAGCCTGGATGTGTGATCCTGGGCAATCTACTTAACCCTGATTGCCTTCAGAAAGAAAAAATATGAAGACCTCCATTTAATAACAAGAAATTTGATAGAGTTCAAAAGTAAAATCCTAAAAGAAAGGGAGCTGGGAGTTGAGGATCTGTCTTCTCAGTTACCGGTAGTCTGGAATACTAGCTGATATTTCTTGGGAAACAGGAAGCTATTTGTAACTTAGTCTTCCCCCTGGTTAAGGCTTGACCTAGAAAGAGGTTATCTAAATAGGTTTAGTGGTGATGGTGGCAGGTATTTATAAAGTATAGATTTTCAAGTTTGAATAACTCTGTTCATTCTCAATAAATGTGGTTTAAAAAATTTTTAAAGCAAAATCTTTCATTTTGGGGCAGCTAGGTGGCGCAGTGAGTAGAGCGTTGGCCCTGGAGTCAGAAGGACCTGAGTTCGGATCCAACCTCAGACATTTAATGCACACACAAACAAAAACCTAGCCGTGTGACCTTGGGCAAGTTACTTAATCTCAATTGCCCTCAAAAAAAAAAAAAGAAAAGAAAAGAAAAAAATCTTTCATTTAGAGTTCAAAACCCAACTTTACATGTAAAGTATAAGAGACTTTTGCCTAGAAGTGTGGCTTTTGGTGGACAGCAAGTCTGGTATGCTTAAATCCTGTGGTACAGGTCCTAGGTCTAGACTTGAAAAGGAACTTAGAGGGCCTCTACTTCAAGCTCCTCATTTTATAGATGAGGAAATATTAAGCTGTGATCCCAGGAATAGTGTCCTACAATCTTAGGATGCATTTAAAAAGTAAAAATGTCCATACTGAGAAAGGTAATCATTCCACTGTCCTGAGTAGGTTACATTTGAAGTATTAAATTCTGGTCTGCATACCACACTTGAAAGTTGAGAAACAAGGCCCCTACACAATATGAATTTAGCACCAAAGATAAAGCAATATTAGCTGTCTGCATGGTCTAGGACACCCAAAATACAAAAGAAAGCGGAAAACTGATACCTACCCTGAGCTCACTAAGGACCTTTCCCCACTACCAAAGCAAGGTTGTGCTAGTTGAACCAAGGACTAACACACAGGCTTACAACAAAGCCCAACTTCACACTCCAGTCCAATCCCTCCCTCTTTCCAGTGTCATGGAGACCCCATCTCCAGGCTTGCTTGATCTATAACAGCCAGCCAGTGTGACAGCAGCCCATCAGGAGCAGAACCCTGCTTGGGTCCTTGACAGAGTCAGGGGAAAATAAGGGGGACAGGGGAAGAAGACTGAAATTAACAAAGATCTTTGGAAGAAGAAAATTCAAGGACCTTGGATATAGGCAGATAACACAATAGGGAACACATTACAACAGAAGGAATTATGACCTCCAAGTCTGTTGATAAGTTCAGATATCTATGAAGAAATACAGCAAAGAAAAGGAAAATGAACCGCTTGATAAGACAGAGGGACCTGTGGACTGGAATGGGAAGACAGAACCATAACATGCCATTCCTGAGTGGTTCAAAAGAGAAATGAGAATTATGGGGGCAGAACTTATGGCCCACAAAGCAAACATAATGAGCAGAATAGAAAATTTTGAATCTACAATGTGGAGCCTTACCAAAGAAACAAAAGAGAAAACAATAGAATGGAAGGCAGCTATGCAGAAGTGAAGGACAATCCAGAAGAGAAGCATCAATCAATAAAATTCAAAGAAATATGTTTTCTAGGCAAGAAAAACATATTCATCTCAAAGACAGGATGCATAGAGACAACTTAAGGGTCATGGGTCTCCCAGAACAACATGACAGGCCAAAACACCTTAACAACTGTCCAGAATTTCTGAACATAGACAATTAAATACAAATTGAAAGAGTTTCCAGATATCCTTCAGAAAACAACCAAGGCTGTAAATCCCAAACCACATGGTGGTTAAATGGAATAACTCAACTAAGAAATGAGCTTTACAAATGATCCAGAGAAAGACTTTCAAATACAAAGGAAAGGAAATTCGACATAATTCTGGACTCAACCAGAAAATATAGGAAGAAATGGAGTAAGGTATTTTGAAGAGCAGTGGAGCTCAAGGCTAAGGGTCACCTACTCTACAAATCTGAATTTACCTATGAATGCAAATGAAGAAAGAAAGTTGTTTGATTAAAAAAAAAAGAAGCATTTAAAACATTCTCAGGAAGAAAAGAGGAATGAAAAGATTATTTGCTTTTTGAGCATCCCAAACAAGAGAAATAAAGGACTGAACAAACGCAGTAGCCAAGGACAGCGATGGAAACAGAATGACAGCAGAGGTATCACTAAGAGACTTCATTCTAAATGTAAGCAATGAGACAGTGATGGTGGAGGTAAGAGCAAAGAGGCAGGCCTGGGGCATTATGGAGAGTACCTGATGATGACCTGCCTTCTGATGAATCAGTGTTTTTTGTGGAATGACATAACATGGGAGGGTTCATAAAAGTGGGGGAGGGGAGCAGGAGAATAGAGGGAAATGTTTGATTTTCCAAGTCAAACCAAGGCCTAGCAATGAGGGATATTTCCATCCATGCATTACTCCTCATTTTGCCTCTGATGCCTGACAAAATACATTCAGTCATTCTTTTACATGATAGCCTTGAAAAGATTTGAAGACAATTCTCATAGCACCTTCCCTTTCTTACCATTCCAGTATTTCCAGTATTTATTGGAAAAGCTTCTAGTATATCCTCATGGTATATGATACTTGATTTTGGTTTAAGGTAAATTCTTTTTATGATATTACAAAAGATCCCTCTATGTCTATATTTTGTAGGGTTTTTAGCAGAAAAGCATACTTTGTCAAAGGCTTTTTTTGCCTCTATTAAAATGATTCTGTGGTTTTAGGATGTTTTGGTTCTTAATGTGACCAATTGCATTGATTGTTCTCTTAATGTTGAAGCATCCTTCTGTCTTTGGTATTGATCTCATTTGTTCAGAGTGAATAATCTCTTGGACAAATCATTGTAGTGTTTTTCATAAGATTTTGTTTAAAATTTTTGAGTCAGTGTTCATATTGGTACACAGTTTTCTTTTCACGTTTTATCTTTCCCTTGTTTATGCATTAGGACTATATTTGTCTTTTAAAGAATTCTGTCAAAATGTTCTCTTAATTTTTAAGAATAATTTGTGGAGTATGGGCACTAATTATTCTTTAAAAGTTTGATAGAATTTCCTGTGTATCCATCAGGAAGAGATTTTTTTCTTTAGTGGTTCCTGTACAGCTAGGTTAATTTCCCTTTTCTAAAAGTGGGTTACTTAAGATCGCCATTTGGGCTTCTGATAGTTGGGTATTTTGTAGCTTTGAAGATATTCCTCATTATGTTCTTAGTTTTGTTAGCATATAGCTGTATAATATTCTTATTTATTTCTTCTGATTTTGTTGTGATCTCACCTCATTCACTTATTTTATTGATTTGATTTTCTGCTCTTTTCTTTTTAATCAGATTAGTTCTGAGGAGGATGGACTCTGGTGAGCCTTTGACTGGGGTGGAGGACTCAGCCCCTATCTTACTCATAGCCACCAGGAAACTTGTGTGCACGTGGCCTCCTCAGTCAGTCTCTATTTGAGATGGAGCTAGCTTATGTTTGTATGCCTTCCTTTGATACACTGTCTTGTGATATTTTTTAAGATTCATACTATAGTTTGTTGGCAGCCAGGTCAGATGACGCACAACAATTTATGGCATTTGACCCAACAATGAATTGCCCTTAGAGCTGACACTGTGCCATGTAAGCAAGGAATCACTCGTTCAATGGCCATGGCACATTCAGAAATGAACTTGGTGGGGGAAAAGCTCTGTCACAATTGTTTTAAGTTTGAATCCACTCTTACCAGTGACTAAGATGGAAGAGAAGTAGAAGGAAGTGCTTTGTATATCTGATCTTGCTATATCATCATAGTAAATATCTTTTTTGTAAAATCTAATTGGTGTTAATTGGTTATATTGTACCTGTACCTTCTAAGACTGACTAACTTAATGATCTCAGGGAGATACTAACTGTAACTGGTAATGCATTTTGGAGAGAACACACCAGAATGAGGCTTGAGCTTGCAGCTTAAGAGAAAAACCTATTGTCCCTCAGAAATACCCTGTCTGAGCCAGAGGTGGGGAATCTGCAATCTCAAGGCCACACGTCAGAACAAATTTGTTCTGTGAATTTTGGATTCAGTCAAAGACTCACACTTGAGGACCTAGAGGGCCACATGTGGCCTCTGGGCTACAGGTTCTCTAACTGGTCTGGGGAAATGAAAGATTAAGGGATTTGTCAACCTTCAGTTGGTATGTGTCAACTTGATACATACCAACTTGTAGGGAGGGACTTGATATGAATTTTCCTTCCTACTTTTTCCCCTAGTAACAAATAAAGCAAGCCTAATTCCTCTTCTAAATATATCTATCTTTCTCCATTCTTCTGGGTGTCACAGTGCTGACCTGTCAGCAGAAAGCAAATTGTGTCCCTTGGACCAGTCCAATAGGGTTGTTTTTTTTTCCTCAAAGAGTGGATTCTGAGCCAAGAAAGGAATCCACACTTGCCATACAGTTGACCAAAATAGTTTATTGGCAAAGTTACTTGATGGGAATATGTACACTTCACCCAAGCTTTGGCCTCCAGGTTCTTGAATACACTGGGGTCCCTGGGAGCACAGCAATAGCTCTAGGTAGGTGGCTGGGGTGATGGGGTCAATAGCTTTAATAGTTTTTAGTTTTTAGTCAGTACTGCAGTTCAGTGGCCACTTTGGGGGATTTTTCTCTCCCTTTTCCTCTCCCTTTGATTGGTAGCTCAGAAACCTGTGTCTGGTGAGCTCTCTCTCAGTCTACCATTTTTCTGTAGGTTCTAAAAACATGAGTTAGAAAAAGTGATAGTTCTGAGCTAATCAGCCTTTCCCCTTTACAGCCCTAATCCTAGGCAAGTGTTCAGTAAAGTTTTAATAAAGGATCAAGTATTACAGAATTCTCCAATGGGGTCTCTCAGACAAGGGCAAGATCTTCAAGAATATTATGCACAAGGTAATCAGGGCATAAAGTACACTCAGGCTAGGGGACACATTCTAATCCAGCACCACGTGCCTTGGGGTGGAGGTCTTATCTGGAGCAGATATGAAACAAAGAACAAGAAAGGTGCACGTCTGAGAAATGGTAAGGCAAGGGGTAAGGCCCATGAGTTGGGGAATGTGCTGAATCTGGAAACTGGGACAGTCTGTTGAAAATGTGTGACAAAGGACAGCAACGGTCTGTCCCCTGGACTTGTACATTTATAAGGACAGGACTTTTTGCATGAACTCTAAGTGGGGCCCAATGCCTACTGTAGGCAAGTTCACTGTCATCCCTTGAACCCTGTGAGTTGTTTCTCATCATCTCAGCAATTTGGGGTTGTTGTTCCCCATAGGAGCTCCAAGAAATCCAGCCTCACTTCTGTAATTCTGCTAAACTCCAAGGTCATGTCAGTCTGATCCCCTCCCCTAGATGTTGGGTTCTTACTGAATAGGGAATGAATAGCCCACCCTGCACAGGGCAAAATGTATCCTGTGCCTGTCTACAACTGACCAAGTAAATGCTCTACCTTCCTCCAGAAAGCCTTCCTTCATGTCCTAGAGAAAATTCTCCCTTCTACAAGAACGCTCTACTAATAGGCTCTTGGGGTTTTCCAGTAATCCCAGCCTGCCTAGGGTAGCAGCTCCGTGCCCCCAAGGCCTACATTGTCTGGGTAGATGTTTCTAGGCAGAGGGAGCCTCCCTTATGTCCCTGAAATTTCACTGCATAAACAATTCAGTAGTACTTCTCTCCTCCTCGCCCTGAAGTCTCTTCCCCTAAGAACATTATAAGGAAGTGGTCTGACCAGAAAACATTCCCCAGTGGAGACTAATGTAACTATGACAGGGTGCTACTCAGACAGTCAGCAGGGTGACAGGAGGAACAGAAACCAAACATGCCTCAGGTTAGGATATTGATTCTCCAAGTGTGATCCAGGGACCACATTATTACTAAAAATAAAGATGCTATAATAATGTAAAAGAAAGCTAACAGAAAAGATAGTAATGTGAAGTTGGGATGGGAATGGTGAATATAGTTAAATCTTGCAAAAAGATCATGGAGGATGAGACTTGAGATAAGGTGATTGATTGGTGATTGGTGTCCTTGGAACAAGCCATTCCAATAGAGAGGCAAGAGTGAAAAATGTCTTACAAGAAAAAGTAAATGGATGATGAGGAAGTTAAGTATAGATAACTCTTTCAAGACGTGTGGTGGTTAAGCGAAAGAACAAGACATTGAAATATCTTCAGGAGAGTTGAAAAATGAAGGGGAGGTTTTTAGGCTAATAAGCATGTTGTAACTAAATGGGAAGAACAAGGTGGATGGTACAAGAAAGTCAGTGAAGATGATGAAAGATAATGAGAGAGAAATGATGCAAGAGAGAGGATATTAATGAACAAGGACTGAGAAGAGGTAGAAAAGTGTCATATCAACACCATAATCAGGCAGTAAAGAGGAGGATGGAAGTAAAGCAAGAGGGTAAAAAGGGTACATTTTAAGGTGAAGAGAAGGGAAGGTGAGGGACCTCATGGTAAATCATCTCAATCTTACCAGTAAGGTAAGATCTGTAGTCATCTGCTAGGAATGAAGAAAGTGGAGGGTAGAAATGGCCTTGTGAGAAGAATGGAGATGTAGAATAGCACTTTGGGGATTTGATAAAGAAGTTGCTTATGTGGATTCACAGAATAGGCATGTCAATGAGGTTAATAGGAATAAGAATGGTCAAGGAGATAAGGCTCATAGAATAATCGAATTTTAGAGCTAATGGAAAATGACTGGGCATCCAGGCAATATTGGAGAAGGAACACATTTTATAATACTAAGAAAAGGAGTAATCCAGCCTCTGCTTAAAGATTTCCAGTGATGGGGCAGTCTCTTCCTCCTAAGGCAGTCCATCTTACTTTTGGATAGTACTAAATGATAATCATTTCCTCCCCTTAAATGGGTCTGAAATTTATAGGGTAAAAAAAAAATCAAGTTTATCCCATTTTCACATAATGACCTTTCAAATACTCTAAGTCAGGTATTAATCTCCCTTCACCAAACCTTCCATTTTATGGGCTTGAAAATAATCCAGTTCCTTCAATTGATCCTTTTGGGCATGGTTTTTGTTCTCTGCACATGTTCCAGCTTGTAAATATCCTTCCTAATATATGGTGCACAGAATCAAACATAATACTCAAGATGTTATCTGACTAGAACAGAGTTTAGAATTCCTTCCTTATTTTAGATATTATCCCTCAAGTCCAGTTAGCTTTCTCTCCTCTTTCCCCCCATTCTAGGATGTTTTTGCAAATATTTAACATCTAGATCTCTGAAAAAAATTACACATTTTACACTTTTCAGTTTAATCTGCATTACTATCATTTTCTTTGTCACTTTCTTAAATCTAGAGTAGACAATCAAGAAAAAAATATATAGTTTTTATTTGTAGAATGTGTTAATTTCTCTGGTGTAGATGCTCACACTATAAATTTAACAATCAGCTCTCCTGAGAAGTATGAGCTGGTTCTAGCTCACTATTGCCCTGTCACAGAACACTGATGCCTTCCTTACTTAGAAATTGAAGTCCACTAAACCCCAAGGCCTTTTTCATATGAGCTGCTGTCTAGACATGTCTCTCCTGTCTTGTAGTTGTATCATTGATGTGATCAGTTGATAGGATAGTTGTATAGTTGATATTTCAAATACATTTATTTCAAATATATTTATTTACATTATCTCAGTTGAAAGCTAGTTAAATTCAAAACTAAAAAATAATCTTTACCACAACAAATTCGATAAGTACTCATCCAGCCTTTGCTTGAAGCCCATCAATGAGGAAGAACTCATCATATACTAAGATATCTCATTATACTTTTAGACAGATCTGGTTGCAAGGAAATGTTTCCTGACTTCAAGCTTTAATCTGCCTTCTTTGTAAATACTAATCATCCATGTGCTGTGCATGGTACTTGGATTAACACAGACTCTGCCCCCAAGGATCTTCCAATTTAATGGGGGAGACAATGAGGAAACAAATATATACAAACAAGCCATACACAGGATAAAATAGGAAATAAGCAAGAGAGGGGAAGGGTGTGGAATTAAGAGGGGTTTCAAAAGGCTTCCAGTAGAATGTAGGATTTTAGCTGGGACTTAAAGGAATCAGGGGAAAGGAGGAGGTGGAGATAAAGAGGGTGAGCATCCCAGGCAACCAGAAAAAACGCTTATAGCTGAGAGATAGCATCTTGTTTGTAGAACAGCAAGGAGGCCAGTGTCACTGGGAGAAAAGAACATGTCAGGGAACAAGGTGGAGGAAGACTAGAAAACTTTAAGGGGCTACTTAGGAAGGACTTTGAATGCCAAAGGATTTTGTATTTGATTTGTTTTTCAGTTGTGTGCAACTCTACTTTGGAGTTTTCTTGGCAAAGATACTGGAGTGGTCCTTCTGCAGATCATTTTTACAGATGAGGAAACCGAGGCAGACAAGGTTAAGTGACTTTCTCAGGTTCACACAGCTAGTAACTGTCTGAGGCCAAATTTGAACTCTCGAAGATGAGTCTTCCTGACTCCAAGCTTAATATTCTGTCCTTTGCACCAAGTGCCTGAGGTCAGATTGAACTGATAAAGATGAGTCTTCCTGATTCTAAGCCTAGTGTTCTATCTACTGCACCATCTAACTGCCCCTTTTGTATTTGATCCTGAAAAATAATAGGGAGCCACTGGAGTTTATTGAGTAGGGGGTAACATGGTCAGACATTCGATTTATGAAAATCACTTTGGTGCAGGATAGAGGATAAATTGGATTGAGGAGAGACAAAAATGGGGCAGGTAGACCCACCAGTAGGATATTGCACATGAGGTGGTGACAGTATCAGAGGAGAGAAGGGAGAATAGTGGAGAGATGCTACAAAGATGAAATTGTTCTTGGTTTTCCCCTCCTAGACCAAGGAGACTCCATGACAGCTTTTCTGGTACTTGAAGAGGACTATCATGTCCCCTTGAGCCTTTTCTACTCTAAGAGAAACATTCTCACTTCCTTCAAGTGATTCTCATTTGACAGAGACTTGAGACCCTTCATGAAACACTTCTGGTTGTCTTCTCTGAACACTCTCTAGTTTGTCAATGTCCTCCCTAAAATAGAATACTCTGGATGTGTGCTAAGCAGGGCAGAGTACAGAGGGCTACTACCTCCTTTTCCTAGATGCTATTTCTCTCTTACTGCAACAAAAATCATATAACCTTTTTTTTTTTGGATGTCATATTATACATTTCTATCACCCCTTAATTTTATTTTTTAGGTATTATCCCTTCCTATTTAACTCACACCTGTGGTTCTATCTATATATACTCCTTCTAACTTCTCTAATAATGAGAAAGTTCTCATGAGTTATAAGTATCATCTTCCCATGCAGGAATGAAAGTTTAACCTTATTAAGTCCTTTATGATTTCTCTTTTCCAGTCACTTTTTTATGCTTTTATGCTTTTGAGTCTTGTATTTGAAAGTCAAATTTACTATTATGTTCTGGTCTTTTGATCAAATATGCTTGAAAGTTCTGTATTTCATTGAATATACATTTTCCCCTGAGGGATTATATATTTTTCATAATTTCATATTTTCACTCAGTTTTGCTCCATAGTTGATTCTTGATTGTAATCCTAGTTCCTTTGCCCTCCAAAATATTTTATTCCACCCTCTGATTCTTTAATGTAGAAACTGCTAATTTTTGTGTTATTCTAACTGTGGCTCCACAATACTTGAATTGTTTCTTTCTGGCTGCTTGCAATATTTTCTCTTTGACCTGAAAACTCTAGAATTTATCTATAATATTACTGGTAGTTTTCATCTTGGGATCTCTTTCAGGAGGCAATTGGTGTATTCTTTTTAATTCTATTTTATCTTCTGGTTCTAGAATATCAGGGCAGTTTTCCTTAACTTTTTGAAAGATAATATCTAGGGGTGGCTAGGTAGTGCAGTGAGTAGAGCACCGGCCCTGGAGTCAGAAGGACATGAGCTGGGATCCAGCCTCAGACACTTAACACACACAAACAAAAACCTAGCTGTGTGACCTTGGGCAAGTTACTTAACCCCAATTGCCCTCCAAAAAGAAAGATGATATCTAGATTCTTTTTTCTATTGTGTTTTTCAGATAGTTAAGTAATTTTTAAGTTATCTCTCCGATATATTTTTCCAGGTCAGTTGTTTTTCTAATGAGATATTTCACCATGTTTTCTATCTTTTCATTCTTTTGGTTTTGTTTTATTATTTTATGATTTTTCATAAAGTCATTAGCTCCCCTTTGCTCAATTCTAATTTAAAAAAAATTATTTGTACCACCTTTTCCATCTGGACAATTTTACATTTTAAGGAATTCTCTTCAGTGAATTTGTGTGCCTCTTTTTCAATTTGGCCAATTCTTTTTTTAAGGCACTCTTCTCCTCATTGGCTTTTTGCACCTCTTTGACCACTTGACCTAGTCTCTTTTTTAAGCTGTTATTTTCTTCAGTATTTTTTTCGTGTCTCATTTGCCAAGCTGCTGACTTGTTTTTCATGATTTTCTTACATCATTCTCATTTCTTTTCCCAATTTTCTCTCTACCTCTGATTGATTTTGAAAATCCTTATTAGCTCTTCCATGACCTGAGACTAATTCATATTTTTCTTGGAGGCTTTGGATATAGGAACTTTGACTTTGTTATCTTCTGAGCCAGTGTTTTGATTTTCTTTCTTATAATAACTTTCTATGGCCAGAATTTTTTTTCTGTTGTTTGCTTGTTTTCCCAAACTATTAGTTGACTTTGAACTCTTTATTAAAGTAGGGTTCTGCTTCCAGGGAGGAAGATGCATTGACCCAAGCTTCAGGAGTTTTGTGCATCTGTTTTCAGGGATAATTCTAGAGGCCTATAATTTTTCAGTTCTTCTAAGGTAGTATGATCTAAGGAGAGGTGTTTACTACTCTCCTGGCCTGTACTCTGGTCTATGAGTAACCAAAAGCACTCCTTTCTGCCCTGGAACAGTGAGGAGAGTCACCCTCTACTGTAGCCACAAGGTGTATTGTGTTAGTGCTCCTCCTAACCCTGGGATTGTCACCCAGGACTGTGACCTGGATCCAAGTATGGACAAAATAACAGAATCCTTCCTCAGTGTGAGCAAAGAGACCTCTGCAATCTCCTTCTTATTTGACCCCCTTACTATCTGTGGGCTGAAAGCTCTGCAAGCAGTTACTGCCACTGCTGATTCAGTGGTTCCCTAGGCCTGCACCTAGTTTTCTGGGACCAGGGCTGTGGTGATGTGGCCGGTGCTAACTGCTACACTCTCATACAGGTGACAGAGTCTTTTCCTGCTGACCTTCTAAGTTGTCTTGGGCTTGAAAATTGTTTTACTCCATTTTTTTGTGGGTTCTGTTACTGTAGAATTTGCTTAAAGTCATTATTTAAAGGTATTTGGAGGGGTTTGGGGAAGAACTCAGGTGAGTTCCTGCCTTTATTCTGTCACCTTGGCTCTGCTTCCTGTATGTATCTTTTAAAAGTCTAACTTGGTTAGGGAGTTGCCTGTACACCTGTATTTTTTGTCCTTCAAACATTTCAAAAAACTTCAACATTAAAATATTTCCTCCTCCTTGGAATTATTTCTCTTTGTTTCTTCAAAATTCATTCCTTTTGCTTTTCTTTCCTTTTCTGAGATGCTTTTTAAGCTCCTATCTCCTCAATATTGGAAGTACAAAGATCAAATCATAATAATGAATGGCTTGGGAGCTTCAACTTTTTTTTTTCTCACTTGTTTGGGTTCACTCTTCCTTAAGCAGCCTGGTAGAACTCCACTTCCAGGGAGACAGTGCAGACACACTCGTGGCTTTAACCCTGCTGCAACTCAGAACTCAAAATGGATCTCTAATATCAGCCTTCTCCACCCCCATACCCCAAGTATGGAGTACTGAAAGGAAGCACTACCCCACCCACCTAGCCGCCCTATATGGTTTTTGGTTTTGTTTTTTTGCTTTTTTGGGAAGAGTACTTTTCCATTCTCTCTCTGAATTAGGATTGGAGTCTGGGGTAGGCCCTTTGAATAACCAACAGCTGGCATTTATATGAAGCTTTGAGGATGACAAATAACTTTAAATACATTATCATCTTCACAACAACCTGTGGAGGTCGATAGAGAGAATTCTATGATCCCAAATACATATATATGTATGTACATACATACATATTCTCTTATTCTCTCTCTCGGTTTTTTCTCTCTCCACATATATCTACATACACACACACACACACACACACACACACACACACACACACACTTCCAGTGCAGCAGCTTTGGTTCCACTAAGGCAAGGGAGGGTAGTTTGCTTGATATCTAGCTGATTTCTCCGAATTTACATTTCTGTAATTGGTTGGTTCCAGCTGTGTGGGTTCAGGCCAGGAAACCCTGCATTCCACTGGCAGAGAGGGAGGGAGCAGAAAGAAGGGCGAGTTCAGTGGGAGGAGAGTCAGGGAAAGGGCGGGAGGGGAGGAGATTCTGGGGTAGAAGGCCAATGCTCATTTCCTCTTTTAGAAGACGTGTTTACTTGTCCTCTGGAGTGGACTGTGCTGGGGTTGTTGGGACGAGTGTGTGCTGCAATTTTCTGAGTCTGTGCTGCTTGGAGTCTGCTCCTGGCATCCCGTGCTTGCCATGGGGAGAACATGGGCTCCCCAGCCTGTCGCCACCACCAGCTCTGGGCTGCTGTGGGTAACACTGTTGTGTCTAGGTGAGTCTGAGCTTGGTGCAGCAGAAATTGGGGTGGGGGGGCGTGCAAAGACAAAGGGCCAGTTCTAGCTCAGGCAATTTGGGGACCTAACTTGGGAGGAAAGCATGAGTGTGGAAGATGGAAAGAAGGGGAAGGGTGGGAGTGGGAAGGGGCTAAACATAACCAGTTCCTTAGAATCAGGACAGAGGGGAAATGTTCAAGTTGCTGGTCAATCCCATGCCAACAATGCTGATTCTTAAAGCAAACTCTTCTTTGGGTGTCCTCTCCCAACCAAACACCTGATAGTTTTTCTTCCTTCCTGCTATTGTGGTCTTCTCTTTGAGAACCTGACCACCTCTATGGTATTAATGACTGAACAACTCAGTGTCAGACTGACATCTCTGAGATGTTTCTATTTTAATAACTGCAGTGGAATCAAATTGCTTCAGTCAACAGTCAGTTGAGGGGGCTTCTCCCTCTATGGCTCAAATCATGAAAGTTTGCTGTTGTTCGTTTTCTCTCATGGGTCTAAAGCTGGTTTTCCTTGTTAAGGGAAAGGACAGGAAGTGTTCATGTGGGGAAGCAGGGAACAGGGAGAACCCCAATTTCAGTAATTCAGGAATAGCAGATTGTGAGGCTTGAAGAATTAAAAGAAGTGTGTTTATTTCCTTCAGATATACAGACACTATCTGGAATGTAGGGTAGTGGTTAGGTAGGAGGGGCATACAGGCTGTTCCAAAAATTTAGTGCACTTTTAAGCTCTCAGCTGTGGCCTTGGATCAAAGATTGAGAGTTGGAAGAAATCCAGACAGATCCCACTTGACTCTGTCAAGAGTCTATCTAGGCACCTTTTGGTTCCCCTCAGTGCCCTGGGGATTGCATTACCTCTAGCCAAACTTCAGTGATAGGACAGAAGCAGAGAAATACCCAGACCTGAATGGGCAGTGCTTGGTTGTGAAAAAGAGGGAGAGCAAAGGCTAGAATAAAACAGTAGAGCCCAAAGGGACATCAGGTCCCATGTAGTCTAATTGTCCTATATGATAGTTGGTTGGGGAGGGTTCAATGTGTCACCCAAGGTCCCACAGTTGGTAAATGGCAGAGGCTGTGTCCCACAAATGCTTGGTAAATGAAGGGACTTTCTTGTTTGGGTTTTTTTTGCTTTTTGGAGGGGGGAAGGCAGGGCAATTGGGGATAAGTGACTTCCCAAGGTCACACAACTAGTAAGTGTTAGGTGTCTGAGGCTGGATCCAAACCCAGGTCCTCCTGACTCCATGGCTGGTGCTCTATTCACTGCACCACCTAGCCGCCCCAGGGACTTTCTTGAGATCACACTGCCATGTCTCCTGACTTTCAGCCCATTTCCTCTGCCCAAAACTCTCAGATGTCTGCAGTTCTTCCCATTTTCAATCTGTTGCTGGGGAGATGCTATTCCCATAGCATCCTGCTCTGCCTTTCTGTCTACATGGGAGAAAGTCCTGATTTTCCTGCACCTTCCCTCTGTACAATCTTTAACATCTAAACATCCCTGGCCTTGTTCCCCTGTTCAGGCAAGGGTCCAAATCTATCTTTGCACTTATAATAAGAACTAGCATTTCAATGGCACTTTAAGGTTTGTAATGGCCTTTACATGGACTATCTCATTCGTTCTTCACAACAAGCCTGTGATGTAGGTGCTACTACTGTCCCCATTTTACAGATGAGGAAACTGAGGCAGACAGTGTTAAGAGACTTGCCCAGGATCACACAGTTAGTAAGTGTCTGAGCTCAGATCCTCCTGCCTAGGCCCAGCACTCTGTCCACTGTACCACCTGGTTATATGGTGACTACTCACCAATCCTGCAGCCCCCATGTCCTTTCCTAGTTCTTAAGCATAGCCAGTAATATGGGAATATATTTTGCATGATTACATATGTATAATTGAAATTACATTTCTTGCCTTCTAAATGGGTAAGAGAGGGGCAAAAAGGAGTGTTGAAAATAAGTAAAATAAGTAAATAAATTAAAAAAGACGAACAAAATCAGAAGAAGAAAATGCATAGCCAGACATAACCAGTGCCCCAGACACTCTCCTTTCTTTGTCATTCTTCCTGTTCATGCGCACTCTTAGATTAAATCCTTCTCTCAGAAAGGATTTAATTCTGAGGGGTAGGGGAGAGATGGGGAGAAAATTTGGAACTCAAAATCTTGTGGAAATGAATGTTGAAAACTAAAAAGCAAATAAATTTTGGTTAAAAAATAAAGGATTTAATTCAATAAACTCATTGGCACTGAGGTGGAAAGATGTTTGCATTTTGAAAGGGAACAGAACATGAAACCACAGGAAGGTCTCTAATGGTGGAACGTCAGATGTCACTGAGCAGGCAGTAGGAGAGTGCCCCCAGAATCCCTCTGACTCCAGGCAGCTCTGAGGAACACTGAGGAAAGATTGCACAATGGGATTCTCTGGGTCCCTAGAATGGCTAGTGAGAGTTCTATACTTGGAGCTGCCCAGTCCCTGGCTTCCCTGTCCTGGTCTAATCCCTGCTTTCTGGTCTCTTTCAGCTCCAGCCATCAGGAGCAATGGTAAGTTCTGTATTCAGTTTTGGCCTCTTTTTTTTACCACCCCCTTCACCATCCCCCTTCTCAAACATCTATATCGGTATAATATAAGACATGTCAGTACATCCAGGACAGTAGCTGCTATCCTGACTGGACCCATCTGATTAAAGGGTGAGTAAGACTTTAGGTCCAGAAAGGAAGCAGCTGTCAGAGATAACTCTCTTCTCCCAGTAGCTTCTAACCAAGACTTTTTGTTCCCCTTTCTACTGCTGGAGACTCAGCCCTCTCCCTCAGGATCCTATTGTTTTTAGGTGGTTCAGTCATGTCCACCTCTCCTCTAGTGTGAGCCCTTTCAGATGGGGAATTGAGGCAAATAAGGGTTAAGTGACTCATTCAGGGTCACACAGCTACTAAGTGCATGAGCCTGGGTTTGAACTCAGATCTTCCTGATCCCAGACCAGGTGCTCTATCCAAAGTGTTACCTAGGTACCCAGGAAATGTGTTTTTCAGTCACAGAGTCACAGGAAGCATATACCCTCCAAAAAGGCCTAGTCTGCTCAGGTGTGTCCCCAGGTTTCTCTGTGTCTGAGTGAATTATTGTTCATTTGTCTGACTGTGACCCCATTTGGGGTTTTCTTGGCAAAGACACTAGACTGCTTTGCCATTTCCTTCTCCAGCTCATTTTACACATGAGGAAACTGAGGCAAACAGGGTTATGGGGCTTGCCCAGGATCACACAGCTAATAAGAGCCTGAGGTCAGATCTGAACTCAAGTCTTCCTGACTTTGTGCCTGGGGCTCTATCCACTGCCCCACCTGGCTGCCCTTCTGGGTTTGAGCACTTCTTGTGTAGAGATCCTGTCTCTTCTGTATCCCTGGGCTTGTGTGGGTTTCACCACCTGCTCCATGGAAAGAAAGGTCGGCTATCTACTACCCATTTAACCTGGTTATTTAAGGGGTCTAAGCCTCAGTTTTCTCACCTGTAAAATGGGCCAGTTGGACTCACTAGACAATATCTATGGCCCCTTTCAGTTCTAAATCTTATGATTTAGGATCAAATGGGAGAATGTGTGTACAACACTTGGCACAGTACTTGGCACACAGTAGGCACTTAATAAAGGCTTGTATCCCATCCCCATTGCCCAGGGCATGTCTGGATTCCTTGTATCTGTGGTTGCTCTGAGAGCCAACATAGGTGATGGGGCCTGGCTCAGAGGGGTGGGGTCATCTAGTCCAACTGGCTCATTTTGCAGGTGAGGAAACTGAGTCCAAGGAAGGGTAACTGAGCAGCCCAGGGGCACACAACTAGGAAGTGGCTAAACCAGAATTTGAACCCAAGATCCCTGAATCCAAGGCCAGCATTCTTCCTCCTGCCCCAAGTGCTCTCTCAGTGTCTGTGTATGTTCTGTGTGTGTGGGTCATGTCAAATCACATCAACAAGTATTATTAAGTGCCTGTGATGTCTCAGGAACTAGTGATTGTTGGGGACACAAAGAGAGGCAGACACAAGCCCTTCTCTGGAGGAGCCCTCAGTCTTCAGGTGCTGCTGTCTACACTATGCTGAGTATATGTGTTGTGCAGTGTACATGTGCTGTATCTGTTACCTTAGGCCTTGGAGGTATCATGTCAGCTGAGGGTTGGAGGAGGAGGCATTGGGGGCAGACATTCATATGCTTTGATGAGGCTAGCAGCTAGTAGGGGCTGGGGTGCCTGGCCTGGGAATGGAGGCAAATGGGACCCTCCCTCTTCCTGCAGGAAGAGTATTTCTTCAGTAAATGGATCCCTCTCCTTCCCACAGAACAATAGTGACCCCAGAGCTTTTCAGGGTTTCCCCTAGATTTTGGAGACTGAGCTTACAGATCATTCACTCTTCCTTTGCCTGAGCTGGGTTCTCTTTGAGAAGCAGATGAGGGCTCTTGGGGTTTTGTGGTTGTTGTTTGTTATTATTGTTGTTTTGTTGGTATTTTGCTTTGTTTTGTTTTGTTTTACCAATCCCATGGGGCCTAGGGGAGCCTTAGGGAACTGTCCACCCTTCTGGGAAAGGCCTTGTGGCCTCATGACTCAGTGTGGCATCAACAAATGAGAAAACTGGCACCAGCAGTTGACCCAGCTCTGACTTCTTGTCTGCCCCACAGCCCTATAAACATGCCCTGTGTGTGCTCCATCTAGTCTCTGTGCCTGTCACTGGTGTCCTCCCCTCAGATCTGGGAGTGGATGCCTCCTTGGAGCCTCCTTTTCTTCATTCTTCTCTCCTCTCTACCTATCAGGTCCCCCAAGGGCAGTACTGACCCTGGAACCTCCATGGTTGGATTTGCTCCGAGAAGACAATGTGACTTTGATTTGTGAAGGGTTCCAGACCCCTGGACAGGATTCCACTGAATGGTTCCACAATGGGTCGTCTCTCTCCATCCACCAGGACTCCTACTTCATCCCAGCTGTCAATATAAAGGACAGTGGGGAATACCAGTGCAGGACAAAACAGGCAGCCCTCAGCAACTCTGTGAAACTACAAGTGTCTAGTGGTATGTGAAGGATAAGGAGTATGGGATAAGGTGGGGGGAGGGGAAGAGTTGAAATCTGCTTAGCCTGGAAAGGGACATATCCTGTTTATTGCCAGAACTAATATGTGAAAGGGGAGATGGATGAGAAAGTTCCTGAGAAATCTGCAAGATATTTTAATTCTCCTTTCACTGCTGCCCTTACTTAGGTATATGTTTAGTTTGTCTTATTCTAAGTTTTTCTCACTGACTCTATTTTCACTACTCATTTCTGCCAGGAAATTTCTAGGAATCCCTTCCAAGGGAACAGAAGACTAGGGACCTACATTTAATCAATCAATAAGTATTGATTAAAGGCTCATCATGTTTTAAGCCCTGGAAATAAAAGTTTAGAGAAGGAAACAATTCCTGGTCACCAAGAGCTTACATTCTATGGGGGGAGATAACAAGTACATGTAATATTTATGTGTAGATATATACACATATATTATTTATATAATATATTTACAACATATGTATGAATATAATTTACAAGTACAAATATAGACAAGGTATTTTGGAAGGAAGGCTACCAGCAATTAAGAGGACCAGATAAGGCTTCATGCAGAAGATATTGCCTGAGCTGCATCTTAAAGGAAGAGAGGGGCTTTATGAGGGGAGGTGTGGAGGGGCTGCATTCCACGCATGGGGGCTAGGGGTGGGGTGTAGAGATGGAGAGTAGAAAAGCATTGCATTGGGAGCTAAATGTAACATAAGAGAAGGCCAGTTTGGCTGGGTGGTCAAATCCAAGCAAGGGAAGAGTCATGTCTGGTAAGGCTGGCTAGGTTGTAAAGGCCTTTCAAAGCTGACAAAGGAATTTGCATTTATTTCCTAGAGGCAATGGGAGCCACTGGAGTTAGCTGTGTTGTAGAGTTCCATGATCAGTTCACCATGCTGTACTAGCATCCCCTGCAGGCTGAGGATTATGGCTCCAGATTATAAAAGACCTCCCATTCTCTTAAATGTTTTAGGCCCCCTGCCTAGATATTTAATTACTATCGAATTGCCTCTATGTTTGTCTTACCTTCATATTCTCCCCATTTCTTGGGTTCTTATATGTTGTGAATGGTTATCAAGGAGGACTAGTACCTCTGGTGTGAGGGTTTGCTAAATCCATTTCTGTGCTGTTCATCCACCTTTGGTGTCCACCTAGCACTCAACTCTCCCCTGTGGTTCCAAGAAGCTGTAGCTTGTGCAATGGTCACCTGTCTTGGCAGATGGGCTAAATTAGGCTGAGGGTAGCCAACTCGCCACAAACCCATTGACAAGTTAGTGGGGTGTCTACCCCAAGCATGTGAAGACTTAGGCCAGTGGAATAGGCAGATAAGAACGTCTTATTCCAATGGCCATGAAGGTGACTGAAGAAAGCATGATGGAGTGCTTGGAGCTTGGTCAGACATCAAAGATGCCAGGGTCATACACTTCTGGTCATTGTGTGTCCTCCTAACTTTCATCTTGCCACTGGACTTTAATGACTCTGGAAGAGAGTGAATTTGACAACTTTGAGCAACTCTCCATCCCTTAAATCCAATACACCCATGAGTCAAGATATCAAGGACAAACAACCACAATAGGTGGGCATATTCTAGCAAGTGGCATTCTGCATGTCCTCAGGCCAGGTTCAGTGATTGGAATTATTGTTCAGAGTCTGGGTCTGCTTATCTTTGTCTTTGGAGATGGCAGAAATCATAGATGGCCCAAGGCTCTAAGACAAGCTGAAATGTACTGAGCCAAAGGCCTTTGTGTTTGTCTTTCAGATTGGCTGCTACTCCAAGTAGAGAAATTAGAATTCGAGGAAGGAGACACTATGATCCTGAGGTGCCACAGTTGGAAGAGCAAACCCCTGCACAAAGTCACATACTACCACAACGATGAAGCCTTAAAGTATCAATATCAGAGTTTCAACTATGTTGTCTCCAAAGTGAACTATACTCACAGTGGATCTTACGCCTGTACCGGGGTCATGGGGCATACTTCCCATGTATCTGCAACTGTGGTTATCACTGTCCGAGGTAAGGAGACTTGGCCAAGGCATTTCAGGGGAAAAGAAAAACATCTAGGATTGAGATTATATGGTTCTTATGGGGCGGATAGGGAAATACTAGAAAGAGAAAATAGGAATAATTGACATTTAGGTAGTATTTTTCGGTTTATAAAGTATTTTTCATACCTGTTCATTTGATCTCCACAAAAAAAAACCCAACGCAACGGCATTACTATTTATTATTATTATTATTTTAGATGTATCAAATTGAAGCTCAGAGAGATGTGACATCTCCATGTTAACATAGAAGCAGGACCCAAATGAGGGTCTTCCTTATTCCAAGCCCAGCACCCTATATACTATGCCACATCACCTCTCTCAGGGATTCCAGTTGAGGCAAAGAGCCATGGAGAGTCATGGCAGTTCCACTACATAGGGATCAAGTCAGATGAGCAGGGGTTTTAGCAGTCCTAGCCAGAGGTCCAGTTTCTCTAGCCCTACCTCCTTTGGAGACCACAGTTCCCAAGTGATAAGCTTTAAGAAGACAGCTTTTCAATGACTCTTGAGCTAACCCCAGAATGTCAGTGGAACCCCTAAATAGGGGGAGAAGGTCATCCACAATCGAAACTTATACAGTACTTCTAGAACTCCACAACCTGTCCTCTATCATCTCCCAGGCCATCTCCTTGAGGACAGTTCTGTATCCAGGTAGAGACTGTGGAAGCCTGTGCAAATGGTCTCTCCTTGGAAGAGAGGCCTGAGGAGTGTTAGTTTTTTCTGACTTTTGGGGCTCCTCTTCCAGGTTATGAGTTATGAGTGAAGGCCTTTATCAGTAGAGTGAAGGAGCCTGGATCAAGTCAACAAAAAGTACACAAGCATTCCTTAAGTGTCAGGTCCTGTACTATGTTAAGCTCTGTGGATACAAAGGGAGAAAAAACAGTCTGTGACTTTAAGGAACTTATGGGGGAGATAACATTCAAGCAATGCTGTATAATCCAGATACACACACACACACACACACATTTATATATTCTGTATAATTCATTTTTATATATATAGGATCAACTGGAGATTGTCTCAGAGGGAAGGGAGTAGAATTAAGGGGGACTGGGAAAGGCTACTTTATTATAGAAGGTGGAACTGGAGCTGAAACTAAAAGAAGCCAAGAAAACCAGGAGGCTAAGACTAGGAGGGTACTTGACTACTAAAGATAAGGTAGTAGTAAAGGGGAAGGCTGGGGCAAGGATGATTTAGCAATAATGGAGGGTAAGGAAGGGTAGAGGGAGGGATGAAGAAGTACTGTGTATCTTGAGATCTTTCTCTCCCAAGATCAGGAGAGAAGCTGAGCACGGTGAATGTGGTTGCAATAACATTGGTCCTGGTGGTTGTGATTGCTATAATTGCTGTTGTTGCCCTGTATTACTACAAACGACGTAAGGAGACAGGTATGTAGTTCCCCTTAGTTTCTTATATAAATAGGCTCTCTTCTTGGCCAAGATCCCAACCCTGTCTTTCCCCAGACCCTGGATTAGTAACATTTTTTTCTATGGCCTAGAGAATCCCCTGCCATATACATACCTATTAGTGTGGGATTCTTTAACACAACAGGGAAGTTCTTTTACCCCACAGATGCTGCCGTAGGGAGTTTGGGGACAGTGCTTTACTAATTTAATAAAAAAAATTAATTTATCACATAACTTGATGGAGAAACAAAGATATGATAAGAGAAACAGTAAGAAACATAAAGACAGGAAAAAGATAGTCACTAAGAGTCGCTAAGATCTAGACTGAGTGATCTCTGAGACACCCCCCAGCTATGCCACTTAGTTTTCAGCATTCTTCTTTCTCTGGACAATCCTCTTGATTTACTAAGGACCATGTCCTTTTCCTTGGCTGGGATTATACCCACTGGATTCTTCAATAGTGCCCTTAGTCAGAGACAGGCTGTGTGTGGGGTGGTGGAAATGGGAAAGCAGTGCTTGAAATTTCATAGGATAACAGATTTAGAGCAGAAGGCATCTTTTAGGTCACTTAACAAAGTCTCCTGATTTTACAGATGAGGCAGAGTTAAGCAGCTTGTCTGGAGTCACATCAATAGAAAGGGGCAGAGTCAGAACTATAGTAGGGGCGGCTAGGTGAATAGAGCACCAGCCCTGGAGTCAGGAGGACCTGAGTTCAAATCTAGACTCAGATACTTAACACTTGCTAACTGTGTGATCTTGGGCAAGTCACTTAACTCCAACTGCCCCTCAAAAAAAAATAAACTCCAACTTCTAATCTGGCCTCTTTACACCACACTTGGCTGCTTTTCTCTTTCTTCCCAGGCTCTCTTTCTTCCCAAGCTTTCTTTCCTCCTAGGCTTCCAACCAGATTTCCCTGAATAACCTGAGTGGGGGCCTCAGTGATTTGGAGCCAAAATCTCAGGGAGGGTGGGAGCCTTAGTCTCTCCTGGCAGTGGTGGGAGGTGGTAGAGGCTCAGCCACTGTTGGGTCTAGGACACAGACATCCCTCCACATGAGATGAGGATTGGTGTGTCCCCACCTGATGCACCACCTCTCCTGGCCTGAGATCTGGAGGACAGAAAGCCCAAGGTCTTTGAACTTGTTTACTTCCCACTGTCTCAGAAAGTATCTCATTGAGTGGTGTGTGACAGCTTGAAGGGGGTGTCTGTTTCTCCTTTAATCAAACCCTTTCCCTGTCCTTGGTCCTGAGGTTCATGACTGTCCCATTGTCCCACCTTCTATGTGCCCTGCCTTAGCTCTCCCAGACAGCCCTAAATCCAGGGAACAAGGAGAGAATCTCCCAGAGGAACCAAGTGAGTACAGGTGGCTCTCTCCCTGCCTGTCCCAGGATATGGTGGGACACAGATACTGTGTGTACTGCAGGGTGGCCTGGAGGCTGCTGGGAGCTCAGCAGAGCTACAAGAAGGGCAGAAGCTCATCTCTCCTGGTCAGCTCTTGTAGCATAGCTGGGACAACACAAGATGGGGAAAAGTGGAGATATTACATGGCAAAGCCTGCACAACCAGGAGTTCAGGGCAGTGCTTCTCAGGTGAATAAGGGGTATCTAGGGCTAGTTACAGGACCCTCAGGAGCACTGTGGGCATCAGAGAGGGGAAGGGAGATAATAATATAATCCTTACACTAACCCTGTGAGTTAAGGAGTATAAACATTACCACTGTTGAGGCTGGAGGTTTAGGGGTGCTCAAGACCCCAAAATACCAACACGCTGAGTTCTGCTGAATGAATTTGACTCAAGTCTTCTCTCAGCCAAAGTAAAACTAAGTTTATCAAAGATTCACCATAATGGGTAGACTCTTAAGGAGTCAAAGCATTTGTAACACTTGTATTGACAAACAGGCCAGAACAATTTAACATAGATTGAGTCTGAGCTAGATTGAATCTGAGCACCTTCATAGAGGTGAGATCTATCTTTTTTTTCTTTTTGGAAGGGGGAAGGCAGGGCATTTGGAGTTAAGTGACTTGCCCAAGGTCACACAGCTAGTAAGTGCTAAGTGTCTGAGGTCATATTTGAACTCAGGTCCTCCTGACTCCAGGGCTGGTATCTATTCACTGTACCACCTAGCTGCCCCAAGATGGATCTTATATACAGAAAAATTGTGGGAGGAATCTAGGGGTGGTCTAGCAGTCGGTCTGGGAGGAAGGATCTAGGGAGGGTCTTGAGAAGGAGTATAAGGAGGATCTTGATAGAACTAGGGTCAGACTCCAAGAACCAAGAGAATGGGTTTTTGATGGGATCAAGGGTGGGAAACAGCCACAGGTAAAGGACAATGGAGGGCTAGGTTAGTTTAAGGGTAACAGATTTGGTTGAAGACATTTTGATAGGATCAAGGGTGGGAGATAGCTGAAGGCTACCTGGAAATAATGGACGGCTAAGCTAGGTTATGGGTAACTGAGATTCAGTCATCATGATAATGGAAGTCTTGTGGCCTCTGGGGAATGCCAGAATCAATTGGGAAGATTCAAGAGGTTGAAGGGGTTCCCAGAACCTATATCCCATCACCATCATTTTACAGATGAAGTAACTGAGATTCAAAAGGATCATATGATTCACACAAGATGCTAATACCATAGGATCATAGATTTAGAAATGGAAATGAGATCATTTATTCCAATCCCCTCATTTTACAGATGAGGAAACTGAGGCCCATAGAACTTAAGTGACTTTGCTGAAAGGCACATGGTTGGCAGAGCTCTGCTTTGACTCCAAATCCAGCCTTCTTTCCAGTACACTATATGCAGATTCTAATTGGTGCAAGCAGGATTCAAATACAGATTATCTGGATTCAAATCAGTGTCATTAGAAGATGAATGTGTTCTGCCAAGAAGGGTGAGGGCTGAGGGAGTCAGGGCTCTGGAGTGGAAGTGTGTTGCAGACCCAGCAGTAGCTGTGGGGCCAGGAGGTAGATGGGGCTGGCTCAGGGAAGGCATCTCCCACCTTGCTCTTGGTTAATAGAAAAGGGTTGAGGATGGGGCAAGCTTGGATCTTTTTTTCTTAATTGTAGAAGACTGGGTTGTACTTTTTAGCTTCTGTCTTATCTATGCAAATAGCAGCAGTAACAAGTTTATCTCTAGCACTTTATAAACCCTTTTAAGTAGCAATGTTTGGGCCTGACAAGTTTTCTTTTCATTCACAGTCCACACTCCTCAAGAGACCAGAGGGATTGAGGTAAGTGTGGTGCCTTACTTCCCTCCCCACACACTATCCCATCCTGTTCTCCCCCTTCTTTAGTGTTATCTATTATGTTTCTTTCATGTTCTGCCTCCTCTGCTCTACACATCCCACTTCCCCAATTCTTCCTCTTCTTTCTGTTTTCTCTAGGTGGAGAATTCGATGTCTTATTCACTTCTAAAGCACACGGACAATCCTGAGGAAGAAGTGTCAGGACAGTCAACTTATCAGAATCGCTAATAGTCATGATATCCCTCCCTCAGTGGCCTTAACCTGCTTGTTCCCACAAGCAACATGTTGAGGGACCTGGTGGACCTAAGGCTGGAGACCAGCTGCTTCCTGAGCCAACTTTGCCATTCCAGGAAAATGGATTTGAAAATCTCTTTTGCAGTTGTCTGCATGAATCCTAAACTGTTTTTAGAGACTTGAAGGCGATTGACTGTCAGTGTTTACACTGCCTATCTATGCTGCCAACATCTACCCAATCCGAATGACTTTGTACCCTGAATCACTCTTGCACAGTACTTTAGACAATCCAAAATGTCTGGGTCCCTTTAGAAGAATTACTCAGCTCCCTCCTGAAAGTGCTCCCTCCCAGGGCAGGCCTTGGTTGTAGAGGCAATTTCCTCTTTCCATAGGTTCTGGGGTTAGGGCAGGAGGTGGCTGAGCATGGCACCCTTTAGGTCAGGATGATCTACAATTGATGAAATAGGGTGTTTCTGTGCCGCTGATTTCCTTGTCCTACCCCTAAATAGTCCACTTTGTTTTGTATTGAAATGGAAGGTCCTGGGGCAGAAGACCTTGGGCCTCAGGCACCCATTTTGTCACAACTTGCTCTTTGAAAAGTCTGGTGCTTTATGGAAACCTCTGGTTTTTACATTAGTCCTCTGACTGTGCTTTCCCTGGAAACATTTAAGAAGCCTCAAGAGGAGAAAATGCCCCTGAACTACCACATCAGATTCAACAATGCCTTAAGAACCCCACTACCACTGTAGAGTTCTTGGTGCTAAAGGTTTTGGGGCTCAATGTGAATCTGGCTTGTAGTGAGCAGGAGGCAGGTAAGGTGTGCAGAAGACTAGGAAAGAGGTATCTGGGAAAGGGGTCAGGGAATGTCACTTGTAATCACTCCTTTCTAGGCAGGTATTATTCCCCTGGGAGGTGGGCATCTCTGTGCTGCTGTTCTGTTGGGGCCCAATCTCTTTGCCCAGGGAAGGTGGAGGGGGTTGGGGAAGGGGCCTCAAAGGCATCTTGGGATGAGAGGTGGCATGAAGCCATAGAAGGAATACTGGAGCTGAAGGCAGAGAGCCTGAGTCTGAACAGTGCCTCTTCTACATACTAGTAATATGATGTTGGATAAGTCAGCTCAGCTGGCTGAGCCTCAGCTTTCCCCTATGCCAAAAAGAGAGGGTTTTACCAGATGATCTCAATTCAATAATGCTCATTAAGCATTTGCTGTGTATCTCTGCACTTACTGTCTATCAGGATGCTATAATCTTTGGTTTCCTAATACAGGGACAGCACTTCTTTCTCTCTCCCACTCATTTCCCCAGTCTCTCCATGGGGTGAGGTGAAGGAGATGCATTCAGTATCCTCAGAATGTATGTCTAATTAGTGAAAGTGGTTTTTATTAAGCCTTCTTGACCTCACATTCTTAATTTGTTTTAGTGTCTTTTCAATCAAGCTCTGGAATCATACTGTGACACCTTGGGCAAGTCACTTAGCTGACATTTATAAAGTGCCTTAAGGTTTGCAGAATGTTTTGCATATATGGTGTGAGTTGATCCTAAAAAGAATTACTTTTATTCCTGTTTTACAGATGGGAAAACTAAGGTATAAATTGATGACATGATTTGCCCATACTCATGATAAGCTAATAAGTGTCAGAGGCAAGATGCAAACCTAAGCCTCTCCTCCTTCTACCAAATCCAATTCTTTTTCCATCAATTTCCAATGCTACCCTCAGGACTTAGGTTTACTCATCTATAAAAGGAGGAGTGTTGGACTATACAAATGCTAACATCTCTCCCAGCTCTAACATTCTGTGATCCTACATATAATAAAGCATTGCTTTAGCTCATAAGCCAGTGTAAGACTCGTCACTACTAGGTTGTTCAACTATGGTGAGTATTGAGGACTTCCTGCTGGGCAAGGGACTTTTGTCTTCAAGAATAGAAAGAAGGGGGCGGCTAGGTGGCGCAATGAGTAAGAGCGCTGGCCTCGGAGTTGGGATGACCCGAGATCGAATCCAGCCTCAGAAAATGAGCACCCACACATAAAATAATGACTAGCCGTGTAACCTTGAGCAAGTTACTTAACCCCAATTGCTTAAAAAAAAAAAAAAGAACAGAAAGAAGGTAGGCTTCATGATACAATGGGATATAGAGCAAGGCTTCTTAATTTGGGAGCCTATGATCTTAGGGGGAAAAATTACATCTTATTTTCACTAACCTCCAACCGAAATGTAGCAAGGACTTTAGCTATTTTTAAAAAACATGATGCTGAGATGTCCATTGTCTTCACCAGACTGCTGAAGGGTTCCATCACATGCAAAAAGATAAAGAACTCCTTAAGCTAGAGAAGGAGCAGAGGAAAAACAACTGACTTTCTGCACTGATCTGCTTTCCTTTTTCTACCCCATGGAGAGTATCTCAAAGGATAAGACTTGGGGTTAGCTCAAGCTGTCCCTTGATATTTGGGTAAAATGAACTGATGAAAAAAGAAAAAGAGTATATGGAGGACCAAATCCTTGGATGTCTGTTTCTCACATCCTCAATGTCTCAGGATTCCTTAGGAGAGAGGATAGGGGGGTTGTTTGTTCTGTCCCCTTCCTCACCTTTCACACTGTCATCATCCCCATCACTCTTCTGCGTAGAGAGCAACATTTGAGATGAGGTTTAAATGACTGTTAGTCTATGCTGCTGCCTAGAGGGAGCAGGGGGTAATGCTGCTCGTGGCAGTGGGGAGCTCTCTTGCTGAATCAAATTTAAGGAAAGTGGAAAGGTGAACAGCCCTGACTTCTCCAGCTAGGACAGGAAAATATGTAGCTGCCCACAAGACCCATCTGAGTGATCTTGGGTACTACATGAAAATAATCTTGTTTTGCCCAGTATCTGGGGCTTCCCTGTCTGATCCTACATCCTATCTCTTCACCTGCCCCTTATACTTTGGGATTTGCCAAATTCGGGATCATGAACTGCCTAAGTGTAGTTAAAGATCAGAAATTCCAAGGGGCAATAAAGGAAGGACAGAGCACCATCACAAGACAAAGTTTGTGTCTTGTGTATAAGGGCAGAGTCAGCAGGGTGGAAGTGAGACAAGTCAGCTTTATTGAGGGGAAATATTCATTCATAATTAGAGGGTCAGTCAGGAAGGATAGAAACAGGTCAGGTTTAATTGTCATTCTAGATGGAAGGGAGGGGAAAGGTGCCAAGAAGGGGAAATGCTGGTGAGTTTTTTAGGGTCTTTATCTGGGTAATTCAGGGCCAGGAGGAGAAGGCGAGACTAGACTTGGAAACTAGTGAAGCTCTAGGGATTCAAGCTCTAAGGAAGTGACTGAGGAACTGACCTCCAGTTGATATTCAAATCCCCCTAGAAAAAGGAGGTTTTAGACATTGCAGGCTTTATTTTGACTGTTGCTTAGTAGGAGCACAGAGGCTATAGGGGTCTTTACATAAGGACTGGGTTTGAATCTCTACTTTGCTACTTACTAACCTGTATGACTTTGGGCCAATCATTTCATTTCTATGGACCCCAATTCCACATCTCTAAGGTAGGAGGGAGTGGGGTTGGACTAGATGGTCGCTGAGGTCCTGTCTAGTTCTATGAAGCACATTTCTGATCTGGACATTGTCTCCTGTCTCCAGCCTCCAGCTCCCCTGCTTAGCAACACTAATCTCTGATAACTGGTCTCTAGTTCTCTATATATTGGTGTTTCTGGGCCCTCCCCTAATGGGGACCTTTCATCCCTGGCTTTTCCAAGTTCCCCAGTTCAAGAAGTCCTAGCAGACACTATGAAGGACCCAGCAGTCCCAGTTCATGTCAGGTATGGTAGGAACAGAGTCTATTTTATGCAAACTGGACTATTTTCCCTTTAAGATGTGGGGATTGTCGTTGGTCTAACTTTCTTGTTTCCTGAGGCATAAAAGTTCCAGCCTCTGGTTGAGGGAGTTGGTGCTGGAGGTTTTAGGGGAATTCTCATTGCCCTGTAGGAGGATATTTCTGATGTAGGTGGCTATTTCAGAGACAAAGAGCAGTGCTTTACCCAAATTGTAGCCTTCTAGTATTCTCCTAAGTAAAGATTTTTCTTATTGCATTTTATGGTCCACAAGTGTCTCATTGCATTATAATCCTAAATCAGCATTGCTGGACTGGCCTGAGCCAACCCTGGCTTGGGACATCTCCATCCCTCACCAGAGCAGGGCCAGAAGGAGCATCAGTAGTAGAAATTCACAAGGCAAATAATGAAGGGCATTCTAGGTCTAAGGAGTAGCATGAATCCACTTTGATAAGTGAGCCATATGCCCCTGCTAATTCTATTCAGTAAATATTTAGTAAGCATCTACTATGTGTAAGACAAAGTAGGAATACCAATATGAAATATGAATCAGAACCTGCCCCAGAGGGGCTTACAATTTAAGTGTCAGATTTGTGCAAGGTATTATGTTAAGTCAAGACAGTCCTTTACAAATATTATCTCATGTGAGCCTCACAATGCTGTGAGGAAGGTTCTCTTACTCCCATTTTATAGTTGAAGCATACAGAGATTAAGTGACCTGCTTGGAGTCACACAGCTAGTAACTGTCCAAGGCAGATTTTAAGTTGGGGCTTTCTGATTTCAGGTTCAGCCTGTAAACATTATATCACTTAGCTGCCTCTATGATACAAAGCATATATCAGAGAAGTGCAAGGAGAGATTTAGTAGTGTTGAGAGTTCAAAGAAGGAAGAGGTCCCTTCTAGCTGTAGGAGGGTTAAGGAATCTTGGAAATCACCAGGGAGGAAGTATCATCTGAGCTTGGCCTTGAAGGACAATACATTTCAAAAGGTGGAGATAGTGGGCAGGGTAGGGTAGAGAATAATTCCATTTTATCCATGCAGGATGTTAAGAGAAAAGTTGTAGACATAGGATAGGGCAAGATGGAAAGGGAGGACACAGAGGAGTCCAATTTGGAAGATTTATTTAATGGTGCTGAGGGAAGCAAAATTAAATAAGCCTAGAGAGTTAGGCTGCAAGGAGATTCTGGAGGGCCTTGACTTCAATACAAAGATTTTACACTTTCTTTAGTAGATAACAGAAGGCAACAGAAACAATAGAGAAAAACATTTCTGAGATTGAATGGTGCATTAGTTAGCTGAGTGAAGGATAGACTGGGGTTTTGTGGGAGATGGAGGAGAGATTAGAGACAGGAAGAAGGAGGGATCCAGGGTCTGAATTAGAGGGGGTTGAAGTGGGTACAGAAAAGAGACAGAATACTGCATCTGCCATCATCCTCCTTAGTGGATGGCACGAAGCCATTGGATGCTTAAGAGAAGGGGGCTGGGGGTGGCTTGGTGGCAAAGTGAATAGAACACACCAGCCCTGGAGTCAGAGGACCTGAGTTCAAATCCAGCCTCAGACACTTAACACTTAATAGTCACGTGACCTTGGGCAAGTCACTTAACCCCAATTGCCCCTCCAAAAAGCAAAAAAGGTGGGGGAGCTATATGAGATGCAAAACGGATATTAAAAGGGGAGGTTTTGTGTGTGCAGGGGGGAGGTCTCCAAAAACAAACTTCAAAGGAGAAGAATGATCATCTGCTTCATAAAGAAAACATCATATAGTGGAAACCGCACTGGACTTGAGGTCAAAACAACTGAATTTAAGTTCCAGCCCTGCCATTTGCTAGGTATATAAAAATGGCTGTAGGGCGGCTAGGTGGCGCAGTGAGTAGAGTGTTGGCCCTGGAGTCAGAAGGACCTGAGTTCAGATTCGGTGTTTGACAAACAAAAAAACCTAGCCGTGTGACCTTGGGCAAGTTACTTAACCCCAATTGCCCTCCAAAAAAAAAGCAAAAAAAAATGGCCGAGTCACTTGTCTTCCATGACCCTTCATTTACTTATCTATAAAACGGGGATGACTATTCTCCCTATGTCGCTATGTTGTTATGAAGATAAAATAATAATTTATGTTACCTAGTGTTTTGTGGTTTATAAATCATAAAATAATAATAGCTGACATTTATATATGGTTTTGTGGTTTACCAAGTCCTTTGTATACCTAATTTTATTCGATCTTCTATAATGCTGTGAGGTAGATAATTTGCTGCTTTGATGGGTTTGTGATTTCATTTCTGAAAAATTAGCAACCACTGCTGGACCTAAGGAGTAGGGGCACTGGGTGCTCTCTCTCTCTCCCTCTCTCTCTCTCCCTCCTTCCCTTTCTCTTTCTTTCTCTCTCTCTCTCTCTCTCTCTCTCTCTCTCTCTCTCTCTCTCTCTCTCTCTCTCTCCCTCCCTCCACATCTGCTCATACAAGTACTACAAACCAATTTCAGTTGTAGTGAGGATCCTGGCTTCTAACAAGACTTCTAAAAAGACTCCTTTTCTCATACAACTCATTACACTCTCCACCCCCACCCCCATGCCCTAGGGAAATTTTTTTTTTTAATTTAGGTTTTGATTCATATCTAGAGTCTCTCAAGTGGTAAGCAGAAAGGTACTGCACACAGAAAGGTGTACAACGTAAATCAAGCATGGGTCAGGTATTTATTTCCCCCATACAAAGCAATGCTTAACATAAAAGCTATCTCTGCAGTATGCATTAAAAACAAAACAACCCCCAAAATTCCCTTAAAACAGGATACAGTGATGAAAACATCTGATCATGAAGCAGTTTAGAGTGCTTATGACTAGGCATTTTGACATTTTACCTTACTCTGGTCGGTCCCCCTCAAGATAGATATCTTCTGGCAAGTCACACTAGGGATTGGGTCATTTCCAAGAGCATAAACCCGCCTTGAAACTAGCCAACTCTGCTGATGGTTCTAGTATTTCCATCCTTTCAAAATCATGAAGCTGCCTCTGGGAATGCACACACCCATCTCAGGATCAATATTTGATCACCTATGATCAGAGAATGCTACCAGAGGCCCAGGAGCAGACTCATGTAGCTGAGTCCTTCATATAATCTGCAAGTATTAAGAGAAGTCATAACTAAGGATAAGCTACTCCTTTTCAAAGTTTACTGAGTCATCAGCTCTTCCTACTCAGTGGGTAATCAGGTGATTGTGGCTTTGTTAACCACAATATTCAACCAACTGCTAAGCTAACATGCATGGTTGATTGGGCTCAAGAAAAGCAGCTTTGTACATGCCCTACTTTGTACACAATGATAAAGGTACTCCCTCCAACAGTTTATAGGATGACCCATGCACACCTTGTCATTCTCTGGGACTCTTGTCCATGTCCTCCCAATAAGTCCTGCCCACAAGGTCTATTCACGAGCCTTCCTCTAGATCTTTTGACATTGCATGGATACCAGTGGAGTACAGGCTGTCCACTGGTTGTTCGTCCTTCTTGACATGTGATCAGTGGGGTAGGTAGGTAGTGCAAGTATTTTCTCAATTTTATAGCTGAGGAAATTTAAGCCTGAGGTCATGTAACTGTTATTATTAACTATTAGAACCCTTAAACTATATTGTGGGTTCTCATTCCACTGCTCAGTGCTTGTGCCCCTCTACTACATGCAGAAGCATTTTGTGCACTGGAATGTGTCATGCAAGTGCATGGTTTTCTTATTATCAACTTAAGAATTATATTTGGGGCAGGCTTAGGTTGTTCTTTCTCTTCTGGGCCCATGGAGTCTCTTGTGCCCCACCTGTTACAAGGTTCATTGCCTCAAAGTCACCTTTTGCTACCCTCTCCCCACGATAATCAAATTCAGCTCCTCCCAGACTAGATGGGACCAACCTCATGAACACATGCATCCCTTAACTTAAACAACAGAAATTTTCTTCTTTTTTTTTACATTTATTTTTAGATTCATAAATATTCAAGTTTCAAAGAAAGTGATATAGCTGATTCCCACAATAGGTTTGATTTGAACAAAGCAGAGTAATCACATACTGCGGTCACATACGAACTCCAGATAAGTGGGAAAGTGTCCAGAGTAGGGCGACTAGAATGGTGAAAGACCTTGAATCCTTGCAATGTAAGAATTAGGTGAAGGAACTGGACATATTTAGCCTGATGAGAAGCCTTGGAGGGGAGGGGGTACCTTGAAGTCTATTTTCAAATATCTGAAGAGCTTTAAAAAGGGATTAAATTTGTAATATTTAGCCCCAGAGCATAGGTAGAATAAGGAACAATTTAGGTATGACATCAGGCAAAAGCAGTCTAACAATTAGAGCCATACAAGAGTGGGATGGATTGTCTTCAGGGGTGGTGAGTTCCTCTTCCTTGGAGGTCTTCAAGCAAAGGTCAGAGGACCAATTGTCGGGTAAGTTATAGTGAGAGTCCCTTTGGGTGTATGGACTGGACAAGTTGGCTACTAGGACCTTGCCAATTCTCAAGTGCCGTGATTCTGTGATTCTAACTAACCTCTGTGTAATAGTACTCAGTACCTCAGAATTTCAGACTTCTCTAGGCATCAACAGCCCTCCACTTCAGGGGAAAACAGACCTTCCCCTGTCTCTGACAGAGAGTGTTTCTATCATTCTTCATCAACCCCTAATGCCAAGTATAGATTTCCTGGGAGCATAGACCAGAGTATAAGGAGAGACCTCGAATGGAAAGGATAATGAAGATAGTGAGGCAGCACAGAGGTGAAGAGAGATGCCGTTACTGTCCTATTTCCCTTGCCCTGGATCCTCCTTCTTGAGTTTCTCAAGCCATCTGATTCCTCCTGTCTCCAGTTTCTTCAGGATTGGTGGTTGTTTCTGGCAGGAGCCTGGGTCCTGGGTCCTCTGGACATAAGTTCTTTCAGTGCTTCTGTCAGGGAAGAGTGTTTTGCCTATCATGAACTCAGGCAAACTTTCAGATCAGTGGGGCTGACCAGGACGGACTTGGAATTTGTTTCTCCATTGCTCCAACCTACTTGGGAATTTTGTCACTGGGGGGACTAGAACACCTGGGACTTTGGTCTGGCTCTGCCAGCAGTATCCTGTGTATGCCTGTGTACAAATCATT